>VYZP01023322.1:21278-42259 GCA_013400635.1 Hypocryptadius cinnamomeus | reverse complement strand
GAGGGCCGGGCCCTCGGCGGGGGAGCGCTCCGGCCAGCGCACCGCGGGACCGACCTGCCGGAGCCGGAGCTTGGAATCCCTCTGGACTGTGCTTTACTTCCTTAACTGTCATGGAAATTCTTTCCTTTGTGGGCTTGTTTGGGTTTTTTTAGTATCATCCTCTGTGAAATTCCATCCCTGCGGAGTTACAGCTGAGCTCCCCTCCTTTCTTCAGAAACATTTCTGTGCTGGTGGGATTATCCTTGTAAGCGAAAATAAAATTTGTATAGCCTTCACTGGCCGGACACAGTACGACTGGTAGTTCAGTGGAAAAACGTCTTCTGGAGCGTTTCTGCTTGAAGTACTTTTGCAGGCTGCGGTTTGGAGAGCAGCATGTGTCACTGTGATGTACAAGTAAAAACCAATACCCCATTCCTGTAACTTGCATGCATTCCTGAATAGGAAAGCTAAAAGGGTTCGTCTCCTTAATGGTCTAGAATACGACTTGCAGTGCAGCAATTATACTGCTGGTGCTCGTCTAATACTTGGCTCTCAGGTTCTGAACTAGTAAACGCCACCAAGGCCTGGAGGATGGAGGTAGCTGAATTAATAGTCGGCTGGTTCTGTAAAAGGATGGTTGTTATCTGTTGTTTCAGCGAACACTGCTGACTGCCAGCCCTGTTTTACAAAGGTGCAGAAGCAGTATGTCGTGACTTGTGCCCTATGGTGCTCCCGGAGGGAACAGACCTTTGAGGCGACCTAATTCCTTACAGTTCAGTTGGCATCGCCGGGCTGCGGGCGGCCTATGGACTGGGTTCACAGCCATCCGAGTACAAAGGTTGGCCACGGGACTGAGTCTTCTTTCTGCTGCAAGTGTGACAAATTAACAGGGTGGAGATGAACTCGTGAGTTAAATGTCATCTGCGCTTTTAAACTTTATTTTTTACTGGAAAAAAAAAAAAGCCTAACAAAATTAGAAATATTTTCATTTTTAACATGTTAATTTTTAAAACTTAAAAGTATAAGCAAATGTCTTGCAGTATTTGTTTAAACACAATAAAACTGCTAACACACAAGTTAACTCTTAAATGTTTATAAAATAACTGCAAAAGAATGATCTCAGTGTTGTTGAGGTGGGAGAGTAAATATCAGAATTATCAGAGCACAAGTTCCAAACCTTTGTGATGTTGCTTTCAATAACGTAGAAATTAAGATTTAGCTTGACAGTATTTTTGGTGGATGGGTTTTTAATGTGTCTCAGTTAATAAACTATTTAGTGAAGGCACAGTTATGCCTTTGACTGTAAAACTATAAAGCCAGCAATGCAAACATAAAGGCAGTAAACTTTCCTGTGAGGCTGAATAGCTTTCTGAATTAAAACCATGTCAGTATTAGTTTTCAGGAATTCTAAGTTGAACTAATTTCCCCACCCCCATTATTTCTAGTCAGAGGGGGCATTCCTCTATAATCTGCACTAAGTACTGTGTCCTTCAGCCTCCGGCATTGCCATGTGCCTTTGTTTTGATAATGGGTCAGTATTTTGACCCATTAACAATAATGTTCTCATAAGGAAGGTGAAATAGTGCTTCCTTGTGCCTGGTCTGCCAGGGTGGAGAAGGCTTTGTGACCCAATCTAACCTTTGTATTTTTGTGCTATTTGATAGCATTGGTCTGAGGAAAGGTTTCATGTTTTAGAAATTTTGACAGTCTGAGTGATATGGCAAAGTTGAATAGGGACTAACTTTTTATCAGAGCGAAATGTGAAAGCATACGATTAAGCTGGCAGGTTCGAAATGAACAAAAGGGGTGTGTTTTTGGTTTTGACCCAATGTGTGGTTAGTTAAGCTTTGGAAATCCTTTCTGAAGTATGTGGATATTGAAAGTTTACAGGAACTTGAAAAGCAGCCGGACAAATTAATGGAAGAAAAACCCACTAAGGCTGACTTGTGTGGAGTACCTGAAGTAGCTCAGGGAGTCAGCAAACTGAGCACAGAGCTGAGACAATAGACTGGGAAAGTACTGTCAATTATTTATCAAATTTTTATATTAATTTCAGGCATTGACATAGTGCAGACAACAGACCCAGTAGGGCTGCTCTTAGGAAAATTGTTCAGCTGAAGTACGTTTTTGAGAACAGCTGAACCAAAGGGACCAGGTATAGAGATAACGACTCTAAGTGATAATTCTCAGGAAATTATTATGAGTCACCATCAAACATGAGTTTAAGTGGTGCTGGGGGCAATTCTGGCACCTTTGTACTTGTTGACATGGATATCTTTGATCAACAGAATTAGCACAAAATGTGAAGGAGACTGAGTAGGGCTTTCAGACTGTATTTTTGATCCTCTGCTTTGGAGGACAAGAGGTTTCTGCTAAGTTCGAAGGCAGTATTTGTGTACAAGGTACTATTTTCAGGAAGAAGATCCCATAATGCAGATGGGTAAAGTCGACTTGGCAGCAGCGCCATGGAAGCAGATCTGAGGGTTATGTGGGATCACAAGAAGCACAAGGATACAGTACTGTTGAAGTTCAGCATTTAGCTTTTCGTACTAGTGCAGCTTAAGTTAATAGAATAATGTGTCCAGTTTTGGCCACAGCCTGTTAAGGAAGATAAATTCAAACGTGTCCATCTACCAGAAACGGTCACCAGGGCTTAGGAAGGTTTTGGAAAAGGGATCTGCAGAGAATATGTGTGTTTGGAAAGTGTATTCCACAAAGCTAGACAAGCTCATTTCCAGCAGAAAGAGATGAGGGAACAGGCAGATGCTAGAGTATTAAAATTAGTGAGAAGTGGTTTGTGTTCTTCTGTCAGTGACTGTATCAAAAAAGATGAAACTAGTTTGCACCAAAGACTTGATGAAGTTCTTAAAATCTGTTATGCCTTAGGGAAAACTGAAAGAAACTAAGGTTGTGCAATCTCATTTCTGCAAAGGTTTTTGAAAGTCAAATAGTATTTGTGTTAAGGATATATAAAAAACATTCCTCAAAACTGTTTTACTTGTTTTCATGCAGGGACTTGAGCTTGATGATTTCTTCAGGTGCCATCTGTATTTGGTCTTGAGTTTGTGTGGAAAAAAGTAATTTCAGTCCTCAAAAGATGAACGGTTTCTCTGATAAAGTCCTATAATCTTTCAGTTGCTGGTCATCTCATGTTACAGCTCAAGGCATTTGGTTTTAAAATAATTAGTGTTGAGGCAAACTACTGCATTTGACAGCAAGATGCTGTGGTTTAGGAGTATAGCCTGTAATACTGTAGGAAATGTAGGTGTACAACCATACTGTGATTTAAACCAGGAAAATCAGAGGGATAAAACCTGAGGTATTCATCATCTACTCTAGAATATACTGCGTGTGGCTTCATAACTTGTGTCCTAGTGTTACAGCATCTTTGTGTCTGAAACACTTTCAAAAATGGCTTTCTAAAGACCTAACTTAAAAAAAAATTGCCAAATATCATATGTCTCTCATTTTGTATCCACTTTTTAAAGTATGAGAAGGCATTTTAAAATGGCAACATTTTAACATAGCTTGCTATCTATTTAAGTTTCTACTTTGTTATTTCTTGGAATGACTGTTGTAGGTTTGTAGTAAATACTAGTGACAGTGACTTGTGTTTCTGAAGTATTTATAGATACTGTATCAATATAAAGAACACAGAAAAGTGTAGTTTTTGAACTGATGGCTGCGGATGAATCTTCCCCTCTCCTCTGAAAAAACCCAAATAAACCAGCAGTTTTGCAAAGCTGAATGAGAAGCATCAGCAGCTTTCATGGTTTTTACTGAGGCTCTAATGTCAGGAAAAGGACAGATAAATCCATGACACTTTAGTCTCTGGTAGACTGATTTCTGTAAGTAATGACCATATAAATTTAACATATGTATTTTATCAGGGAAAGCATGCTAAAGCTGTCTTTTGATATGTGACTATCTTAGACTATCTATTAAAAAAAACACTGATTTAGCCAAAACAAGTTCTTGTTTTGTTATTGTTGTTGTTGTTGTTGTTGAGCTGTGTGCAGAAACAGAGCAGAGCGTGATGAGGCTGGGGAAGGCTGGGTCTGTTTGGTCCTGCCGCTGTGCCATGGTGCTGCAGCTCCAAGGCAAAGCCTGTTGCCATCTGTGGACAGCATAGCCTGGCCTTGAAAAGGTGGTTTGGGACTCCTTGGTGCACCTACACATGCTAACTTCTTCCTGCTGCAAAGGGTGTTGCAGCCAGATGACATCTAACCTGCAGATACAGCGCTGGCTACTGCTCCTGTAGGCATGTGTAATCTCTGCGAGCTAAATTGCAGCTACTGTCAGCAGCAGGGCATGCATGAACGCTTGATTAAGTGTGGGTTGGTGTCTGGCTGCTGTGGCTGCACTGCAAGTCATACCCAGGCATTGTGTCACTCCTGAAGCATTTCTGTCAAGCCAAGGGGCCTTCCTTGTACAGTGAACTCTTCTTCTTCCTCTGCACATGTCAGGGTGAAGGGCAGTTTCTTCTTGCTCTGGGGAACGAGAGATGGATGAGGCATCCCGAATTAAACTTCACTTTTTGTATGCACAGCTTGCAGCACTGCTGCTGTGCAGAATGTGGCCAGTCTCCAAACTGGGATCCGGTCCTGGCAGCGCTGAATGGAGGTGACATGAGCACTACCAGAAGTGGGGTGGCCACATCTGTATGTGCATCTTTTAGGGCTTGTTCCACTCTCAGAGAAATTAATGAGAAATTCTCAGTCTTGAGCTGAAAGTCTGAATGAACACCGGGTTTGTAAGTGCTCAACAGAAGGCCTTATTTATCATAACATATTTTTTTTTTCTTTTTTAAGCAACATCTCTTAAGAGAGCTTGCTGAATTTGTTTTGCAAAGGTAGTCAAACAGACAAATTAAGAGTATTATTTACATAATGGATACTTTTTTCACAAGCAAATTTGTTTTCCTGGTAATTAACAAGACTTAGCGGACAGATTTGAAATTCGTGGAGGAAAAAAAAAAGAGAAGTAGAGAATTTACCAAAGCCAGTTGTTCACAAAAATCTCTTCAATATTAGCAAGATCTCTGGCTGTATTTCACAAAAATAGCAGCAACTTTCTGAATTATATCTAAAAGTTTCTATGGATTTTTCAGGCCTGAGCTGAAGCCACAGAAATATTATTGCTTTTTGCATTTTGAGAAAGTTCAGATTTGTATGGTCCAGAGCTCTGTCCCTCTCATCTGCTATATTGTCTTAGTTGCCATGCACTCAGCAAGGTTTTGATCATGTCAGGTGCCTTCTCAGTGTTCCAGATCCAAAGGAGCCCAGGTATAAGGTGATACTGTAGTAGCCATGTTTAGGAAGAAGCTGTCTGTCACAGCATGTCCTTCTCCAGTCCTTAGGTGTGATCTGTGCAGGAGGTCATGCCTGTGGTGAGCTGATGACACCCCTTCCAAGTTCACATCTGTGCTTTGCTCTTTCCTGATTTCTCCAAGTGCAGTCCATCACTGCTGCTCTATAGTGAGGGAATTGACAGCAATTCAAACTCCTTCACCAAGTCCTCCGTGCCAAAGACAGTTTTGCTGTGTCTCCTTTTGCCTTGTAGGGGTGAGCACTGTGTGCAGGCACACCAGACTTGCTTATTGTACACTCTGCTTGTCTGGGGTGAGGCATTGGAGAGTTTTGGGGGAGGATGCTCTGTAGCTGCTCATCCAGTTCAAGGTTTAGCCGTGTGCAGTAAGCTTTTGTGACGTTGGCCTTGCTTACGTACTGCAAAGTTTCCAGGACAGGCAGCAGAGCATTCAGGAATGAAGAATCTGACAAACATTTTTGATGACTTCAATTTTAACAATTCTGTCGGATTGCAGTTTTGTAAGCAGTTGGGCTGAGGTAATTGACTGCTGGACCCTGAAAGGAGAAAATCTTAATGGCTGCATCTTCTTGCCCTTCCCAGCAGTGTGGATGGTCATGGGACTCCTTCACACCCCAGTGCAAATGGCTGGCTCTGCAGAAAGCAACAAATCCCATCACCTTTCTCTTTTCCATATCTGTGCTGCAGAGGTAGAGCAGCAGAGAGGAGGGGAGGCAGATGAGATGTGATAAGTCATTGTCTTTCAGCTCACCCTCTCTCAGGAAGCCACAACCTGTTTTGCACTCTCCTAGACCTGTGTAACCTGGATTGCCTCTAACAAAAGTTAGACAAATGCCTCCAGAGCCATTTGCAGAGAGAAACAGAGACATAAAGAGTATATGTGGGAAAATTTAATAGAATCATAGAATCACAACCTGGGTCGGAAAAGACCCTAAAGATTATCTAGTTCCAACACCCTGCTGTGGGCAGGGACACCCAGGCAGAGTCACACACAAGGACAGAGTCATAGAGTAGGATGGGAGAGGATTGTAAAAGATCATGGACTAGGATAGGCCCTAGGATAATATGGGCTTTTATTACTGTGTAAAGATAAAAACACTTGGGTTTAGTGCATGTTTTAGGGGTGAGAATGAGTTTATTTTGGTTTTTTTTTTTTTTTTGGTTTTTTGTTACCTGGGATCCTTTACAAAGATAGGAAAACTGGTGATATAAATATTTGTCTCATTTTCTAGGCTCCTATAAAAAATAACTCTTTATTTTTTCAGTGTTTGCCGATTGCTTTAAAGCCTTGGCAGTGTTCATGCAGGCAGCCTTTATTGTGTACAAAAATGGCATTCTGCAGTGGATTCTATCTCTCTGCTCTACAGCAAGGAGTGTTACTTATGTGGACTTCCCAGGAATGATGCTGTTTCTCCTCTCGTACTTGTTGGCTTGCTTTTCAATGAGTGTACTGCTGGGCCTGTCAGTCCTCCTCTTCTGTTTTTTTACCGAAACAGAGCCTCTAATGGTTTTTACAGATTTTAGTAGCTGATCTTCTTTTGGCTGTGGTTAAGAGCATTGCTTCAAATTTCAAAGTTCTTGGGAAACAGGAGAGGTGGGCTGTCATAATTGTGTTGAATTGGGGCTGTTGGGAACAAAGCACCCCTGTTTCTTCTGTACACGTGCAGTTTTGCAGATGGTGGGATGATCTCTGTCTTCGGTTGTCGTCCCATTACAGTACTCTTGCATCTTCTCAAACACCTGAAATTAGTACAGCCAGACACTTAATCTTGGATTATTTGGACCTTGAGATAGTATTTGGTTCACTGCATGAATGTACTTTATTAAAATTATTTTTCTTTGGGTGTTTGGACATGCACTATGGAGTTTTGAAAAAGTCTTACACCTTAGTATTTTTTTAGATCATTTATGCAAGAACAAATTTTAAGCTTTGTTTAGGGGAAGGATGTTTTTTGAAATACCTTTTATGTCATATTCTGATGGTAATCTGAAACAAATTTTAGATATTGTTTCATGTTTTCTGTAAAGTACTACATCCTTTCAAAGGAAAAAGATTATTTTTTACTAACCCAGGGAGAGGAATGTTAGCCATGAAGTTTCTTAGCCTTTTATCATGCTGCACAAGTCATGTCTTGCTCAAAAGGTCAACACCCACAGAACATGTTTTTTTACAGTTCAGTGGTCTACGTAGCTGCTTTTCTTGTGGCTGTAGGAATCTTTCCTATTATCAATGTACATGCAGTCTTTTGATGATATGACATCTGATGTTATGGCTATTTTTGGGTTATATGCTAAATCATATATATTCAACACCAAAGCAGCAATGACAAACATAAATAATGTGTTGACCATATACTCTTACAGACTATTCTTTCAGTTTAAATCCTTCCAGCTTTTCCCAGTTTTGCATACATGTGTGTATTTTTGTGAAATATTACATCAGATTTCTTTTAACTTAGAACTAAAAATAGTTTATTTTAGCAGCTGTTGAAGTTTAGCTTCTTTGTTTCTGTTGCCACAGAGTTCTGTGTCTGTTCACATAGTAGTCAGCCTAGCAAGGGTTCCAATATATAAAGTTGGTTCATAGACTTTCTGGTTTTTTAAATTGCTCTTTGCAGCTTCTGTTACAGTCTGGGATCAGTTATTGATCTCTTTCTAAAGAGTTGGGTTTTTTTTAATGCCTTAAAAAATGCAGTTATATTATTTCCTGATATTTTGTTTGTTTGTTTTTGCTTAATAAAAGCTTGGGATTTTGAGTGAGTAATAAGTACTGACTGTTGAGTACATAGGATGGAAGTGGAAATTTATATGGTTTAAAAAAAAAGCCAAAACAGCTGTTTGAGATGAGTTGTTTTAGCATTAATCCTGGTCTCTTTACAAATCCCTTTGGGAGAGAAGAGGGCAGACAAAAGGCACTTCATGTCACTGGTGTTTACTGAGTGACTCTGCTGCTTAAGCCCAAGGGAGGAGGTGGAAGCAGGGGAACAGGAAACTACTGGGAAGAGGAAGAGTATTTTGAGGTGAGCTCCTTCTTAAGAAACATGTGAAGGGTGATGCCTAGGTGGGAAAGTCTGAGGAGCTAAGAGGACCAAAGGGACCCCAGCAAGAGGAAAGAAAAATGACTGCTTTTGTGCAAAACAGGTTAGCATCGGGGGCTGCCCTTCCTACCGTGCCTGGGCAGGACTTGGAAGCCATGTTTTCCTCATCAAACATAAGATGCTGCCTGATCCCTATACATGTCCAGGCACTGACCTTGGGTGTGCCTGCTGTGGGTATAAGACCACGAGACCTTGCAATTTGGGCTAAGTATTTCACCCCAAGACAGGTAAAGATTTTGGAGTGACATCTGAAGGTGTGCTAAGGTGTGGTAAGTGGTAATTAATGAAAGCTAATTGGCTTATGTTTTTCTAGGACTCAGCATGTTCTCTCTAGCAGCCTCTTGTTTCCATTGGTCATCTTGTTGGAAATGTCCAATTAGTTTTTAGGGGATCCAGGTAAGACAGGAGCCTTCTCAAAAGGAGCTGTTACTTCCTCCACTGTACATACTTAAGGGAGAAATTTGATTGGGCAAGATGCAGCTGTGCGTGAGGCTGCTATAGCTTTGTTTTGTTCAGTTTGATCAGCTGCTTGATTTTAAATTCATGGCCTGATTTTGTGTGGAACATTTTATAGGCTTTCTTCCCAAGTGTTTAATTTTATTTTGTTTCAGGCCTTTGTGTAAGGAAAAGCTGTGTAGCTTGCACACATGTAAAGACAGAGGAGAACTGAGTTGAATGTGAAGTAATAGTCATCTTTTAAGAAAAAGCAGTTTTATGTTGTGAAAAATAAGCCTAGTAATATTAGCAAGCATGTGAACAATGTTTGCTGATTGGTGAGGGTGCTGTTTATTTTTGAAGCTTGTGTTTTAGCAGAGTTCAAGTTACTACCATTGAAAAACAAGGATTTTTTTTTCCTTTTTTCTGACAAATCACTTCCCTCAAGCATCTCCTGCAATGTTCGGACTATGCTGTATTTCTAACATGAGCTAAAAGCTTGTACTAATATGTAGGGAAGTAAAGGAAAATTATTATGCCTTCTCTATTATTATAATCCTGTCAAGGTCTTTGCATCTGTTTCAATACTAACGAGAAGAAAATGTGTGAGGAGAATGAAGAGTTTTTAAAAGTCTTCCCTTAGCTGAGGAGAGTTCCCCTTTTTTCAGGTACCAGGCTGTCTTCCAAGGGCTTCCACCTAGCTGGGACAGGAATGGCATTGTGTGGAGCTTGGGTGCTGCAGGCTATAGCAAGTAATGGGATGCAGACCTTGGTTCAGTGATAGCTGATATCACCTCTTTGCACTGTTGAATGTAATAGCAGTCAAATTTTGACCCAGATGCATGTGATAGCATTCATGTGGAGCTCAGTGGAGTGTAGAACATAATGAATGCTGCAGTGGATGTTGTTAGCATGTCACCTGGATTGGCTTCCTGGGTTGCATCGTGTCTTGCCCGTCATTCATCTGCCTGGATCACTCTGGTGCAATCTGGATCCTTGCTGGCGCTTCACGTGCTGATATTTGTTGACAGCTTCACAATGTGTCTCCCTCTGGATCAGACTTCTTTTTTCAAGATCAGCTTCTGCCCCTAAAGAATCTCTGTGTAAGTTATTCCCAGGACACAAGCCTTTTTTTTTCATTTATGTTGCACTACTTCCAGGATATCCTGCCTTTTGTGTTTCACAACTTGCTGGCAATGGGAAGGATTTGCATGGCGTCAATCCTGCAGATGAGCTGCAGCTTTGCAGACTCTTTGTCGACTGCCTATACCAAATCAGATTGCAAATGGAGTTTGTACAATCGAGCAAGTAAAACTGGCTGCATCAGTGTGTTTTTCTGAGGATGAAAGAGATGCTGGCTTTTGCTTTACTTATCAGCCAGGCTTGGTGTCTAGTCAAAACGGTAGTGGAGAGATGCAGGGCAGAACATCTGGTAGAAGCAGAATTTGAAGATTGGGAAGAGAGTTTAATCAAAATCTGTGTTTTCTTCTTTGTTTTCTGCCTTCCCTAGTGAGGAATGACTAGTGTCATACCAGTTAGCACTGGATTGAGAATGGCTGTAATTACTTGAACCTACAGTCAACCTACAGTTAACCCTGCTCATCAGGCTGAGGTTTGGAGAGTGATGTGAAGGACACATTTGCTGCAGGGAACATTCCTGTCGTGGCAAACTTTGTTCATGTGTGCCCAGCACTGCCTGGGAAGCCCTGCAGTAGAATGTGCTGGCTCTCCATGCGAGTCAGAAGGAAGGAATACTTTGTGTTGTTGCAGGCTATTGTGAATTGCTGCTCTGCTGTGGACTCCTTTGGCTTTTTGCAGTGGTCCTTACACCAGATGATACCGTGCTGAGCTTGTTCTGGTTAGCAAAACCCCTTGTCACCATGCCAAGAGCACCCTCACAAAGAAAGCCTTATGCCTTTCACCTCCTAAAATGCATGTGGATTCACTACATTCCTGGATCAAAGTAGCAGTCAGTCTTCCTGTTTTGAAAAAACGGAAGTGGGGAGAATACTGTTGCTTTGAGATGAAGATCTGCTTTTCAGGCTAATTTTAGGTGTAGCTTAATGTGTAAGGAGGAGGCAGTTTAGAGTAGAAGGGCTCAACAAGGGAACATCCAAAATGATGAATGCTGGTGTTGAGCAGGGTGGTGTGGGCAGAAGCAGCCACATGAAAAAAAGCATGATCTGGAGTAGTGGCTGCTGAGCCAGGTGCATGCAGGGGAGGCTGAGCAGATGTGATTGACCTTCCAGGCAGAGCCTTGCCGGCTGGGCTCAGAGGCTCAGCACAGGGCAGGATTAGCACAGCTCCACTGGCAAAATGGGCAGCTGTGGGCCTCTTGTGTTCCCCAAAACAAAAAGCAGTTCAGAGCATTGCAAGGAGTTTTTTAAATTACAGTTTTAACTCTAAATGAGAGTTTCTTTCTAGAAAGAAACTTTTTTTTTGTTGTTTTTTAAAGACATTTTGAGGCTGGGAGAAAAGATAAACTAAGGGATACCTAGAGAAAGAGAAGAAGCCAAGTATCAAAGAAGATGAAAATCATTCACTACAATCAAAGCCTATCTTTTATTCCACTGCTACAATAGAAGAGCAGGTCAGGCAAAAAAATCAGTTGTCTGTCCTATACCTCCCTGATGCTTTTCAGTATAAATCTAGTTCAAGAGACCTTTAGTGGTAAAAGCTTACAGGAAGGCTGCTGTAGTTATTAGAGCACTTCCTGGGTGGCTCAGCCTTCATCTCTGAAGCCACACCTGGTGTAATAAGGTTTCCTATGCTGTTATTTCTCTTATGCTGGACACGTTCCCAGAATTCTGTCAAAAGTTTCTGTATCAAAAGAGGATCATCCCACAGCACAGGCTGCTGAATGTGTGGAGAAGTTAGGTAAACTACAGCATCCAGTAAAACTTGAATGAGTTTTATAGAGTGGAAGATGAAAAAGCAAATGCTTTTTTTATAACCTTTGAATTATAATTGTGTTTCTCTCTTGTACTTGAATGTCAACAACTTTTGCTAACTTGTCACTTCTAAAAAAAGTTTATTATTTCTTAACAGACATGCAGTGATATTTCTATTTAGATTTGTATTCTTCACAGGTCATAACACTGGGGAGTTAGCCAGCATGTTTCACCCTTGTGTCTGAAGGCAGCATAGAAACTGGACGTGCAGGCATTTGAGAAGGCATTTGATTAATCTTGTTTCCTTTATTGTTCCCAAGTTATTGGAGTTATTCAAGAGGCATGCATTTTTTTTCGAAGTTAGAGTAAGCTGTAATAGCCAGCAAGTTCTTTTCATTAATCACCCAAGTAAAGCAGAAACTCTGTAAGCTGTGAAATTCCTCTGAACAGAACATTGATACCAAAATGCAATGGTTTGTATTGCTTTTTAATTATTAATAAAATAGTTTTTATTGTTTTTTATTTATTAATAGAAATAATAAGAATTCTTCAGACTTTGTGTCCTTCAGTCAATAAAAGGAAGCACATACCTCCCTGTAATTGAAGACAGGTATGCTATTGTGGAGGGTGGAACAGGACTCTTTGTAAAGAGGGGTGGAGTCTCCATTAAGTGGTGTGATGGGTACTGATTCATATGTTGATGAATTTTGCAAAATAGGTCTGTTGGTTGGTTGTGTTTTGTTTTGACTTTTTCTTTAGTTCAGTGGGTTGAAAGTTGTATCATTGGCCTGCTCTGTACTACATTTTACTCTTTTTGAATTCAGTTGTTCTTGAGTTCTTGCCTCAAGACTTCACATAGGTCACTGGGAGGAGACAGAACCCCCTGTGATTGTTGCTGTCTCAGCACCAAAGGAACTGGAGTTTTCTGGGTTCCTGAGGAAGCGCCTGACTTGTAATAATCCTCCAGGATCTTCACTGTACTTACATTCTACACAATTGTTTCTTTTACACTGTTTTGAATTTTTTCTAAGATGACCTTAGAAGTTCTCTAATCATATGATGATGTGAAACAACTGTACTTAAAAGCTTTTAGTTTTTTAGTTCCCATGAACAATTCAAACCCAAAAACTCATCCCCAAGGAGGACTTTTTACTCTAGAAAGGAAATACAGAAAATCTATGAGGAGTTTACTGTTAGCTTCCCCCTGCCCATCCAAGATGGTGCTCAGGTCATTCAACCATGTGAATAAATATCCATCATGAAAGCAGATTTGAAACATTTCTATTCGCAAGGAGGAATTTGAATTAATATCTAACTTTTGTATTGAATTCCTGATCACTGTAGCTTAAGCTCCCATGGAGCTCAAATTTTGGGTGAAAGAAAATATATGGGAAAAGAAAAATCTATCTGAAATAAAGACATATATTTGCTGGAATATAGGAAGTCCTGAAGACTTCCAGACTGGAGTTCTAAATAGAGTGCTTGAATGAACTTGGCTTGCTGCACTGTAGACCACAGGTCCAGGAAGCTGAAGAGGATGTTTTGTAAAGCCTTGAGAAGGGGAGCAACAGGTCATCTTGTTGTGGGTCCACTGAGGATAAGTTTCACATGACCTCACAGTCTTTCCTTCAATAGCACTACAGTCTCTTCTGCATTGTACTCCTCGTCTTTTAAAAACTAGTTATATATTAGTTTTCCATGAAAAAATATAGGGACTGTTTTGTAGTTTGCTATTTTGTAATCAGGAGGGTGAGGGTCTTGCTTGTAATCAGGAATATGTCAATTAAATGTTTTTGACCTGAAGACTTTGCATGTGACTTTTTGAACTGTTTTCTAGGCTTTTCGATTGACACCATTAGCATTTCTGAGTCCATGGAATATCTGTAAATGCTGAAACCAGCCAGGAATCTGGTTGGTTCTCAAGTGTTTTTGTCAGAAGGCATTAGTGCTTACCTTTGGCTGTGTCTGTGTGTATACTGAAAAAAACCCAAAGAAGCTGCTTTGCAGACTAGGTGCGACAACTTGTAAATCAGATAGAGAAATATTAAACTAGAAAGAAAAAAAAATAGTCTTAATTTAAAATCTGTGTGAGTGGTTAAAAGTAATTCTTCAAAACATTTTCAAAATTGTGTTTAAAATAGTTTCTGTTTCCAGTCTATGTGGTCTCTGTTTCCACTGGCTGTGTATTACAGCTTTTTCTGCTAGATTGAAGTATTCTGTAGTTTGTTTTCCATGTAAATATTACATGGACTTAACCTGTCATTACATGACCCTTACCGTTTTTTTATGTAGCAAAGAGTTGTTTAAAACCAGATGGAATTTTTGTGTGGCTGGTACTGAGCATTTAGAGGAAAGTTGTACAAGATGATATCTTGCCTTAACCTTGGAAGAACAAAGGGATGTGTCTTTGAGGTTAGAAATTAGTAATAATGTATTTTCAGTGGAAAGGATTTTGAAACTATTGATTTAGATTGTTCTAGAACTGGAGGAAGGCTTTAAACATGCTGCTTTTGATCACAGAAGGTGTTAGAATTAAAAGAAAAAATATAAGAAGATTTAAATATCTTTGAAGCATGCTTAAGAACTATTTCACGTTATCCTCTTCTCTAATTGATTAACTGGATAATAGGTTTAAATGTACCAAATAACAAAACCCCTGGATTTCATAGCAACTGATCTGAAATGATCTAATTAAGTTTGGGTTTTCCTCTTGAGTCATCTGGGTGAATCCTAATGATTTACAGCAGATTGCATTAAATCGGGTTGTGCCTGTTTCTTGGAAATAGTGTTTAGAGAATTAGAAATTTCTTCAAGAATGTCAATTAGATAAAAGTACTGAGTGGAAGTGTCTGTTTCATGCTTTCTGGTCCTCCTCACTCATATAGGCAAATCCATTTGATTACCCTTCTTGATGGTTTTGATATTGAGTGTATTGACAGCCTGTGGTATATGTAGGCATGTAGCTGAGACATGGTTTGAACCTGTGATGTCAGTTTTGCTCATTAAAAAATCATTTAGTTTTTGATTTTTGGACCCCCTGAAATTTCTGCTGAGCACCATTCTGCTGAATTTCTGTCATAAATTTAATACGTGTGGGGGTCTTTGAAATATTACTTTTTCTTAATCTCCTCTTCAGGGGCTGTCAAACCACCAGTTATTTTTAACTGTTCTAGAGGAGTGTTATTTAAATCCTAAATTTTATATGAGCCATATCTGTGATCCACATAAAGTGCCCTACTTTAACAGTTGAGAAACACAATGAATGCGAACTATCCTTGACATGAAATAGTTCAAGGAAACTCTGGTAGTAAGTTCCAGAAGGTTTGCTAATGGAGGTTCTGTTTCATTTTCCTTTTTTTCCCCTTAGGTTGCACAAACACAAGAACAAAAAATACAGTTGTTTGGTAAATACTATATGTACATTCTTCTTTTTGGAATGTTAAAAAAATTGTATTTCTTTTCTGATGATCAAAGTAATGATTTTCTAAATTGGCCTTGAATATCTCCAGTTAGGTTGTGTCCAAATAATTCAGGCTATGCTTATATGTATTTTAGACTTATTTAAATTTTTTTTCTTTTTCTTTTTTTTTTTCTTCTAATGTTGTAGGTAATATCAGTTGGGAAGATAAGAACACTTGCTGAACAAAATTTTCTAAGCTATGGAAAAAACATTGGGTTTGGGAAGGTCTGAGTTTTAAACCTGAATTGTGAAAATATGCTTAACATTTTGGATATGACTGTACTGCTGTATCAAATATTTTGCTTTTAATAAAGGGAAACTTTTATGTCTACAAAATGATTGTATGCTCCTTGAGTCTACCTGTAATCCGAAGTTCATGCAGACTTACTTTGTTTATTTTTAACACAGAATCATAGAATGGTTTGGTTTGGAAGGAACCTTAAAGCTCATCTAGTTCCAACCCCCCTACCATGGGCAGGGACATGTTTCACTAGACCAGCTTGTTCAAAGCCACACTTTCAGGATGGGGCATCCACAAGTTCTCTGGGCAACCTGTTTCAGCAGCTCCCCACCCTCTTGGTAAAGAATTGCTTAGAAGTACAGATCATACATGTTGGCAGAGATATTTTTCTGTTGTTGCTGGGACTTGTATTGCCTGTGTTGGGAAGAAGGACACCAAGAAATGGGAAATGTGACTCTTGTCCTGGGTACCTCTTATCCTGGCAGAGGGATGAGAGATCTTAGGTTTTTTTGGTGGCAGTATCTGTGGTTTTGTGGGGAAGAGTTAACATTGCACCAATCTTGTATTTGGGAACTATAAGTTTCTGCATGTGAGCCTTTTGCACTCCTGTTGAGAGTATTTTCAATAGTATCTTTTAGTGTGGTTTTGAAACAATTTGGATTTGTGTTTTATATATTGTCCATAAATGAAATAAAAGTTTACTTTTTATAATGTGATGTTGGAACAGGAACAGAAATTTTGATACATGGTTAGATCTGCGCAATTGCAAGTGCTAGCTGTGCTTTTGACTTAAAGCCCTAATTCAAATCTCTCCTGTCTGACAAGCAGCAGTAAGATTAGTTACCAGAGAGAGTGATCTATACCCCAGTTTTAGACAAAACACACTGATTAAAGTTATTTGTAGGCTGAGTAAGTACAGGCCTTTGTTTGGAGTGCTGAACAGGGTTATGTCGAAACGTGCAGGAACAGGACTTACTCACATTCCTGTTGCTGTTGCTTCCACATTTCCAGTCCACAGCATCATCTGATGGGGAGCCAGAGGTGAGTTACCAGCTGAGCATGCAAGTAATGTCTTCCTTTGAGATCTGTTTGATTAGACAACAGTATCTCTGTGTGTCCTTCCACAGCTGGGGTGAGGGCTGCTTGACAGGCACTTGGGGTGCAGTGTCCCTGGGTGGGCTGGGGAGAGCTGCCTGCTGGGGGCTCACAAGATGGGGACTGCCAAAGCATCTTTGGACAACTGAGGTGGAACTAAAGATAATTTTAATCATACTTTGTGTTTAGAGGGTGAGATCACTGCAATTGTATAAGCTCTAAAGGGTGGAACTCGTGCTTAGCTGGTGTTTGAACTCTAAGAAGCATAAATTTAAAGTATCGAACATTGGAGGTCTAAGGCAAAATTTTTGTGTTGTAGTAGCAGTAGTCTGTTCTTGAGGAGGAAAGAAGGAAGAAAAACTTAGTTTATGTTACTTAAAACAACTATCTTTGTTTAAGGCTGTTTTTCCTGGTTAAGTGATGGTGTGTGATTGGTAGCTAGATATTATATGATCACTCATGCCTGGTATTAAAGAATAAAGCCTAGATAAAAAAGGTAATAATGTTGAAGTGCAGATAAAAAAGTGGGGAAGGTACTGTAAGCTGGTTTGTCACTATATTAGAGCAAGAGTCTTTTCTCATGCTGGTAACCATCACCAGCTGGATAAAGAATGAGTAGAGGTGTGTCTCCATTAGTGTTTTAGTTCATCTTAGGAGTTTACTATTGTACTGAACCTCCTGGTTGTCTGCTTTTATGGCACTGCAAGCCCAGGCAGCAGACTGGATCCTAGTTGGATGAAACCAGCCTGAAAGATGCTCCTTAGAAAAACACCTGATAGTCTGCAGCTGTGAGTTCATATTCAGTCAGGGGGACCAGACTAGAAATACGTGGTACAAACTAGAACTAGTAAAACTGTCCAGATGTGCAGACTATGGGCACTGGTCCCTCGGTGCTGCTGTTTCCCTGTTATGCAGTTACTCCTATTGTACTGTGTTATTTGCTAACAGAGGTGTATCCTTTGAGTTTAAAACTTATAATTCAGATTTATGTCAGGAAAAATAATGACTTGAAAAAAATGTGCAAATAAATATGCCCTCTGTTTCTGAAATTCTCCTTTTATTGACATAATGGTTATCGTTAAAATCTTTACAATTAGTAAAAAAAAAAAAAAAAAATCCAAACCAGAAATATCTTAACTTGACCATTCAAGTCTTCTATAAGATGTCTTTGCTTTTGAATGCATAATATTTTGTTTGCCCTACAGTGTGTTCAGTTTAATTCAAAATATTGTAGGAAGGACAAAAAAGCAACAAAATTAAAGAAGTGTGTTACTTAGAGTTGAAAATAATATAGGTGTTTTCATTTATCATTTTGTTCCTGAGGTGAAAATTATTGTTATATGCTCCTAATCCCACCACAATGTTAAATTATTGAATATTTGTTAAGAGAGGAAAATGAAATTGAAACTAAATATCCATGTAATTGAAAAAGAAAAAAAGCACCCATAATAATTGCAATATATTTTTATTTAGCAGAGCTTCACTCTGTTGTGTGATCTTAGATCCACTACTCCCTTAAAAATGTCTAACCATTAGATTATCACTGGATTGACAGTTCTTGAACATCTAGATTGAAACCATTGCAGGTGAATCAAATGAAGACTGCATGGGCAGGACTTGGTGACCTGGTTTTATTTCTTAGATGAGTTTCCTAGCCTCTGGAGATTCATTTTTTGTATAAAATATTTTGCATGGTCTGAAATGAAGGCTCAAGTGGCACGAAGAAATGCTTTGAGCTGCTGATCCCAATTGGGAAACAGCAGTGGCAGCATGACCGTGCTCATTCTCCCAGCTGTAATTGTTCAGGAAGTTTTTAATTTAAAAACACCTGAGCTGCATTTTGTGTCTGAATTTACAACCTGACTAAAAGCTTTCCTTAACTCCACTTCTTGCTTCTTTGCCAAAATAAACAGGCTGATCTTAGCATGTGACTGTGGTGGTTTGTTCCCTGCATGAGCTTCTGTATAGAATTTGTAATTATGCTCAAGGGCTGGTCCTGGGAGCTGTGATTCTGCATAAATTGTTTTCGGTTTACTTTCACATCAGATGTATTGAGACTGTGTGTGCCTGTTCCCAGCCCCAGGGGTGGTTCTCTTCTCTTGCCTGTGCAGAGAGAGTGTGTTTGCTGTGTTGCCTGCACAACGACATCTGCTATTGAAAACCTTAAAGCTATGCCAGGCTTCTTCTAAAATATGCATTTGGCTAAGCCTGGTTTCTTGTAACACTTGGGCAGAAAATTTATAACCATTTTTGTGGTGCTGCTGGTTGGTAATTTTTACTCATTGTTGACTTAACAGAATAGTGAGCAGGGATGCACTTTCTTGCAGCATGGATGTTAAACTAATAAATAACATTTTATACGTGGTGGGGATGGGCAGTAACATTCAGGTAATCTATTTGAGATTAAAATCAGTTGGTGAAATGCAGTTGGACTTTAATCTCAATCTTCTAACTCTTTTCTGAACAAGAAGTGAGTGTGATGTTCTTGAGCTGGATTTCTTGTAACTCATGGTTCATAAAAGTATTGGAGCTATGGGAGCTGCATCAGTCCGTTTGAGATTCTGAATCAGTGGTAAAAAAAACAAGCTGTTTGTCCTTGGCTGTGGCAAAATCTGTGCAAAGATTAGTCCAGAATCTATAATCTGCATGACCCTATACCAAGGTTTAGGGAAGCCTAGAACTTTCTCAAACCTTGCAGAGAGCAGTGTCTTGCCAAAAAATGAGAGAGTTGAGCTGTGGTCAGGATGTGGCTAATGTGGAAGTTGTTATGGCCTGCAGTTTTCCCTGCTGCCAAGATCCTGTCAGTGCTAATGGCAGATTTTGTCTGGTTTGTTGCTGGTCAGATGCTAAGCCTTTACAGTACTTGGCCTTCTGTGAAAATACAAATTCGTGAACAGTACAAGAATTAGAAGTTATTTTAGTCACAGAATAGTTTGAGTTGGAAAGGACCTTTAAAGAGATCAAGTCTTACCCCTCTGTCCTCACTAGGATGTTCAGAGCTCCATTCAACCTGACCTTGAAGGTTTCCAGGGATGGGGCATTCACAGCTTCTTCAGGAAAACCTCATTACAAAGAATTTCTTTTTTTACATCCAGTCTAAATCTATCCTTTTCCAGTTTAAAACTGTTGTCCCTTGTCCTGTTACTAGGGGCCTTGATAGAAAGTCTCTCTCCATCTTATAGGCTTCCTTCATTTATGGGAAGGCCACAATAAGGTCTTTCCTGTAGCCTTCTCTTCTTCATTCCGAACACCCCCAACTCTCTCAGCCTTTCTTCACAGGAGAGATGTTCTAGCCCTTTGATATTTTTTTATGGGTTTTAAGTGTATTTTATTCCTAAATCATATACTCCAGAAAATTTTTTTGAGATTGAGATAATGTAAATGATCTTTATATTTTGTTGTAATTACTGGTTTTTTGTCTCATAGTAATGGGCCCACTATACTCATCTTTCCAAGGAAACAAATGGAGTTGCTGACAAAACATGTTCTGTGTCACTTCTTGGAGTAGCTTTCTTGCCTTTGCTATTAAAATTGTCTTAAATGACTCTCATGATCTTTTATTTTAAGAGAAAGCTTTCAGTCACCTCCCTCAGAATTACTGTTATCAATGAGATCTGTGAACTTCGCAACAGGTTATATTTATTTATTTATTTATTTATTTGTATACAATATTTGAGTAGATTTTGACAAGAATCTTCTTTTTTTAGTTGCATATTTCTTCCTGGGTTCACTGGTCCATAGCAGATTGTCTGTGTTTCAGCTCATTGCCTATAAAATACACCCATACTTTTTGTAATAAGTACAATCTGATATGGAAAGAGGAAAAAGCAGTTTGAAACAGGTAATGTAAGTGTTTTTAGGAACTAATTCTGTCTTCGAAAGAGTTATGGATTCTGTACAGTGAGGGATGGCAATAAACAGTTCCTGGATTATACCTGTTAATTTGGAGATGCTGATTGTCATTAGTTTCTAGTATTTTCTCCTCTAATAAAGTGGCCAAATCAAAGTTAGTACCATTTGAAAACATCTGATTTACTTGCTATTTGTTATACTGGTAGTAAGTCAGAAAGTACAAATATATTTTTTCCCTGCCCAGGCTCTTTGTATTGGTTTGAGGTCAAGCATCTGAGGTTTCCTGCACATCCTCTAGCAGCCTTTGATGCTGCCATGTGAAGTGCTTAGCTTATTTGACTTGACTTGGCTCCTGGCTGAGTATGTATTCTTAGTTTTCTAAAATATCAGTCCCATTTACACTGATATCAGGAGTTTGGCAATGTTCTTTATAGTTGTACTTTAAAAAAACTTAGCAGGCAAATGTGTCTCTGTTCAGTTATTTATGTATATGTATTTATCAAACTGATAAAACTCAGTGCAGGTTGGTTGGTTGCTTGTTTCATTTGATTATTCTGCAGCGAGAGGGTTATATAGCTGAAGTTCAAAACTTGACAACACAT
>VYZP01023322.1:0-21168 GCA_013400635.1 Hypocryptadius cinnamomeus | reverse complement strand
ACTGGTAGAAGGCCCTGCTGTCTGCACCAAGATGTGCTTTAGCCAGCATTGATGGTGGTCTACAGAGGATTAAAATTCTGGTGTCCTGATTGCTTATCATAATGGTCAGCTTCTGCAGTTCAGATTATGGAAGCCAGTGACCAGGTATTGATATTTATATGATAAATAACCAATATTTATGATAAGTGAACCATTTCCTTTTAAGTATTTGGGAATCAAATTAAGGACTTTCTTAGTGGTTTTTTTTTTTCATTTGCATAATTAGATTTTTTACTTTTTGTGCTGGAGGTGAGGTCCCTTGTATTTGGTAGACTTAGGCCAATTGTTTGGTTTTGTTTTGCCTTGTATACGAAGCTCAAAGAGAGACTGTTGGGTGCATAGGCTTAAAAGAGAATAAACATATCAGTTCTTGTATTAGGTCACCTGAAGATGAGCAATAGCTTGGCAGCAGCACATGCTGGGTGGGGAAACAGGGCACTCTAATTTGACAGTAGGAGTGTATGAGATGTAGAAGATGAATGGGTGGGGAAGGCTGAAAAATGACATAACCGGAGGAGAATTTAAAGTTCATTAGCTTAGAGAGAGTCATCCTCAACCTTCAAGAAGTATTTGCTCTTTCTCATGTTTACACTTGGAAAAAGTGGCACATGAGGATATAAACAAATACACCGTTAAAGTGCTAGCTGAAGGGGTTTGAAGTTACTTGACCTTGTTGAAGCTGCTTATGGAATATGATTTAAGCCATTATGCTTGAGCATTGCTGCCAGTGGTGACACAGCATGACTACTGCCATGGAGATAGTTAATTCCAGAGTTCACCTTGTCTGCTTGAACTACTCCAGCTAGATCTGCAGGAGTGCATCCTATGTGCTCTTTATATATTATGAGATGGCTTAAGATACTTTTGATTTTGCTTTGATGTCTTTGTCTGTTTGGTGACTTCTGCCTTTGTATGTGTTTTCTTCCCCTTGCTGCCTGCTGGTTTCACTAGGACTGACTTGCAAAGCCTGAAAGCGTGAACAACCTCTTTCAAAAGTGTTTTTATAGCCTTGTTAGTTCTGTTTTTTCTAGTCCTCATTTCTCTTTTGTAATGCTTCTGAAGTAGTGTCCAGACAATAACTAATGAGCTTTTTCTTTAATTTTAACATTGCTGCTCAAATTTGATACTGTGTTTTGTATTTAGCTACTTTTCCTTTCTGCTTGTTGCTATTACTGGAGTAGGCATTGCTGTTGGTTGAAAGTGCTTATGCAGGTCCCCTTGGCATACTTAATTCTTGGTTTGTCAGGAAGAAAATAACTCAGGTTATTTTAATGAACAAGAACTGGGACAAAGACCTCTCTATTTTCTTAGTAGGAACTAAAATAAGAATAATGTTTTTGAGAGACCAGTAGCTTAAAAAGCTGGCAGAAGAGCAGGAATCACAGAGGAAATAATCAGATCTTGTTGATTTTAATACAAATTGAGTTTTAATTTATCAGGGTCATAGTCAAAAGACCACAAACTCTGTGGTTAGAATTTTACAAACTTACCAGTTGTACAAAATTCATCTCGGTCTTGTATAACAGTAGTTAAATTGGACAAATATTTGCTAGTTAACATGACATATATACTGCTGTCTTCCTTTGCTAAGTCTCATTTGATCTTCCATCTTCCCCACTCCTCGTCATCTTCTCACGTGGTACAGTTCATGAGAATGTTTGCTGTTTGTCCTCTGCTGGTGTGCCACAAGTGATCTTTTCAGATCACTTGTACAGCCTCTCCTGTGGACTCATTTCCTCTGCCACATCTGCAGACTTGGTATGTTTGTTAAAATTGCCTAAACTCTCCTTCTTCTGGATTTTTTGAAGCTTCACTGTAACCTCCAATGGCAGATTTCCTTGTCCATGTGAGGTTTATTTTTATTTCTTGAGCAATACTGAGAATTTTGCACTTAGTAAACAACACCTGAAGGGCACTTGGCCTTTCAAAAATCTGTTCAGTTGATGTACAAATTATTTTGGATAAGCTTCCTACAATTGGTGCTTTTTTAATGGGCTACATTTTTGTTATATTAAAGGTGCATAGACATTCAGAAGTGCTGATTGATTCAATATGATGCATTTGAAAAAGCATAAAACACATATATTTCAAAACTGAGAGTTCTTGGACAATGCTTGTATCACCTCATTTTCAGGATGGTAACGTACATGAAATTCAGTTACTGTGGGGGAAATTTCCTACCATTAGTTGAATTCCTTCTTTTTAACAGCTTATTTTGATGCAATAGCCATTTAAATATGTGCTGATAAAGTAGTATGGTTTTTTTTTTCAAAGTACATGTTCTTACTCAGACCATCTCCTGCCCTGCATCAGTACTCCTCAAGGTAGTCAGGAGGGGAAGAAACAGAGCAGGGAGCAAGGCCAGGAGGGCAGCTGGGGTGAAATGGCTCAAGCAGCAGATAACACACAGGAAGGTGAGATGGTCTAGAGGAAGCTGTACAGGTCTTTGGCTAATCCTGACCCTACCACACCCCTTCTTCTGTTCCTTAAAATTTGTTCTTCCAGGAGCATGGATGTTCCAGGCAAAGGTGTTTTCAGAAATGATATGGAGTATTGCAGTTGTGCTGTACTGATTGGGAATTGCCATGTTTAATGTAGAGAAAATAAGATTTCTCCTTTGCTTAAAGCATGAGGGACTGTCTTGTCTTATTGAATAGTAAACACAACAACAGAGAAGGCATTTCCTATGTGAATGTTAAATACAAGTGAATACAAATACAAAAGAGTGGTTCATCTGGAAATACTACAGAAATCAGTTTCTGTTTGCTCAGTATTGAAAACATGCAGATACATGCAAATACACAAAGAAGAAAATGAGCATGCTATGAGAATAATTTCATCAGCTGTTGTGCTTGAGTTGTCCCAAGCAGCCAGAGCAGGTAGCTTTAAAAGAAATTTTTATCTAGTAATTCTCAGATGTGGAATGATTACTCTTTTTTTTACATGTATACATCTGCAAAGGGTAGTGACAATTACCAAGTTTGGGTTAAGATTTTCAAAGCAAGTTGGTTTTGAAGGTACTTTTGTGCTGTGCTATATTGTCCAGTTTGGCAGAAGTCCCTGCTTCACAGAGTTACTTTGCTGATGTTATTTTAGGTATGAAAAAGCTGCAGTGTGACATGGATAAACTAGAATGTGTTAGAGCAGAGTTTTGTAGTAAATTGGAAAAGTAAAGAATAAAAATGGTATCAGTTTAATACTCAGTTAAACAATGGAGCTATAACTGTATTGTAATTTGCTCAAATAAAAATAAATCTCTATTATAGCTGCAGTTCATTTGAAATACTGTGTCACCTGCAGTAGAATGCTGGATGCTGCCTGAGCTTTAATTTGGAGAAGTTTCAGTTGAGCAGTAAACTAGGGTTGCAAAAGTAATTTGTCTGACAGTAAGGAACCACTATGTATGAATGTTTTTCTCTGTCTAGTCTCTTCTCTGTGTTTATAGGACCTTTCCCAGAGCAGCCTCATGTGCCTGCTGTAATGAGCAGAATTTTGGGCAGCTCTTAAACACATAAATGCAAGGTGGTTTTAATATAAGAAAACCCTGTGTTTTACAATGATAATTTACTACTATACGTATTCTAATTATTTTATTTTCCTTGAACTTAGCCATTTTAGTGAGTTACTGTTGGTTGTTTAATGAAGTCTAACTTTTCATTTGTTTTAATTAGTTAATTGAGCAATCAGTACAGTGCCTTGGTATAGCAGACTGTTCATAGGATAGTAAATAGGATCAGATCATGTAAATGTGTGCCTGTGGGCTCTGGCATCAGGTTTAAAATTGCATTAGTATATTTTGTCTTTCTAGAATTCTTTCACCAGATGGTAGCATTTGATTTCCTTTAAATAGTCTATAACATCCAAATGTAGTTCTACTACATTCTTTTAAAATCAATACTACTTAGGTAAACATAAGTGGGAGGATGATAGTGTGTTAACTTTCAACTGAAAAATTCTTAGTTGTTTCCTACACTCAATGTGTTACGTAGATAACTTTTTGAGAAAAAAAAAAGTCATTAAACATTCTCCAAGGGGGGATTAATAGTGCAGGAAAAAAGTTACAGAAATATTGGTGGGTGTTTTTCTTGGAATCTGGGCAGTGATTTGTCTTGCAAGTTGTTTGAACACTAGTTCTAGTGTTTAGCCAGTGCTGAATGTGCTAAGTACTCTTATTGATAATTAAGGAAAAGTCTATTACTGCATACCAATTATGAAGAAATAAAGTCTGACATTTGAAGGAAGAGCTATTAAGTTTACCAGCTTCAGGCAAAGGCTTATTTTATTGCTATCCCTCTTGTGCTCAACAGAGAGAAAAACTCCAGTACTCCCGAGGTCTTTCTGTGTAGAAAGAGAAAAGGGCAGCGGACTTCCCACTTCCAAGCATAACCTTTGCAAATTCTCTTCTTCATTTTGGAAATGTCTTAATTGTGGAGACCAAAATGATCCAGCAACTTAAAATCAATTAATATATGCTGAGTGCATATGTACAAATATGGATGATAGCTTATTTTGTCTCCTTTTTTGGAAGCATCGTTCAGCTTACTCCTTGTGTTTCGTGGTGCTGCTATGAAATTTGTTGCCTTATAGCTTTTAGCCTGGGCACGAGTCTGTTTCCTTTCACTGTTTTCAGAAATGGTGTGCTCTTTTAGCAGTGTGGTGGACTGTGTGTAGATTGGATTTAGATGGATGCATATCAGGAAAAAAGTTTGTTCCCACTGGTAGTTTCTGTTCACTGTAAAATGCTGGTCTGTAAACTGGCTATTGAAGAGCTTGTTCAGGAAAAGGCTTCCTGCACCTGTCTCAAGGCAATGGCACAATACATCAGATGGGGGTGTAAATAATAGAGCAGGTAATACCTGGTAGGTTTTGATATCCAATTTCAGTGTGCTCCCTGCCAGAGTCCCAGCTGACAGAGATGGAGTGGTGCTAAACCCAAAATGTTACAACGAGTTTTATGTCACTACTCAGCCAGAAGACTGTATTTATTAAAATTAATTGTCCTATTAATAACTGACTCACTTGTATTTAGATTCCTTTCATCCAAAGTTGTCTTAGATGCTTGCAAAGCCTCAGGTACTTTTCTTAAACTTGCATTTCCGGTGGTGGCTGAAGTCAATCGCTGCTCTGTCCTTCAGGAGGGTTTTTTCAGCTTGTGAGACTCCTCTGTCATAATTTATTAATGAAGTATGAAGTTGCCTTAAGAATATGTAAGAATGCAAAAAGCCCTGTCAGTGAACAAAGCAGAAGCATCTGGATGTGAACTGGGGAGGTTGGATTCCTACTTTTGCTGAAGTTTTGGCAGTAATTTTAGGGTTTGTTCCTTGTGCAACATGGTTATGTCCGGAGCCCTGACCATGCTACTTGGGGTGTAAAAGACAGCCTTGTTTTTAGTGGTTGTGTGACATATCGTTTAACTACTATTTTGAACTAGCATTTTAAAAGCAAATGATAGGTTTGTGAAGAAATGAAGGCTTGGTTATATCCAGAAATAAACTCAGCTGTTTAGCAACTATGCCCACGATGGCAGTTGGATCTAGAGGTCAGGTCTAGCTGGAAAAAAAAGCCTTTTTCAGTATCATAAAATAAAGAAAAATGGCCAACAGCCAGTTGTGAGTGAATACAGATGTTGTTTACAGAATTTATCATATAGTGATGGCAACACATGATGAAGATGTTGTTTTGTAGAGTTCATGGGCTGTGACAAAATGGTGGAAGTAAACAGAAGTAAATGTGACACTGGAGGTTTTAGAACATAAGTTTCTGTATGTAGTTAAAAGAAGTTACTATGTTCTGTTCACGGGAGAATAGTAAATCACAAGTTTTCATCAATATTTCACATTAAAGTTGCCAAGGAATAAGGCAGCTTGCTGTTAACTAAAACCAGCAGCATTTTCAAAGAGATCACAGCCAGCCTTTTCCTTCCCTTCAAACTTTTCTAACCTGTCCTTGGAGGCAGTAAAAAGCAGCTTATGTGCAGCATGTGCTGACAGATTCTCTGAGGGGCAAGCATGTCCTTTTCTGCCCCTCATAGTTGTACAACTTTCTGGTGGGCTGATCACTCTTTCTCCTTGCTGCTGCTCACGGTAAAGGGATCGGTAGCCTTCACTGTTCGTGAGAAATTCTGGATCTTCTTTTTCCTTCAGATATGGGAAAAGAAAAATGTGGGACACTTTCCTGGGCTTTCCCTAGACTTCTGGAGTTTGTTGCCAGTATTTTCTTTGCTGCTTGGCAGGCTCATTTCTTTCATGCTGAGAGAGGCAAGTTACACCTTGGTGGTATGAGATTGCTTTTTACAAATTTTGTAGTCATTAAAACATATCAGTTTAGTATGTGAATGAGTTTTGGAGGGGAGTAAGGAACAGCAAGGAGAAGTAAGCCTTTTAGGCTGAGTGGACTCTATTCTTAATAGGCTAAGGACTATAAAGTAGGTTTTAAAAGAAACCAAAGCCAAACCAATAAAAAAAACAAAAAAAAAACCACTAAAAAAAGGGACCAATTCAGCATATTTAAAATGGCACCATTAGCCATTCAGAGTGTGCCAACCTTGGCAATTTTCCTGGTTAGCTCAATAAGTATTGCATGCAATGAAGTAGTCCCTTTTAATCGGGGGCTTATTTAGCTGTATAACTTGAGGAGCATAAGGTTTGAATATCTTGGCCTTTGCATCTTTTTCACTTGCACATCAAAATTATTTCAAAACAATTTTCATGTCATTTTTTAATAGAAAATAAAGTTCCTTAAGAGGAAGACCTGTAATGTTATGGTATCGGGAGGGTCAGCACTTAAAAGACTTACAGGATGATAAATGAATTGAGACCAAATATATTTTTGGGTTATTTGAAAGTCATATGCTCAGCCACACAAAAAGAGTGAACACATTCATTTGTCTCAAATGCCAAGAGACTGGATTTCTGCTCACGTGCCTCAATGTGTGCTGTTGCAAAAATACAAATATTTGTACACCAGCTCAAGTACGGACAAGTGTCCATTAGTCATATGACCCACTGCATGCACATACGTGTATATGTTGTGTCTTTACATGTGTATCCATATATGTGCATATACACACGCTCCTAGTATAGTCTTGGCTATGAATCTATCTTGCACTTCTACTTTGATCATGAGATAGACTCCCTTCTTGGTTTTCAAGTTAGGGAAGCTGGATAAAGAGCTTCAGGGAGCAGTGTTTGGATCTTATGAAAAATGATTCTGGTCTTCAGTCTTCTCCATGCTGAAGTCCAAGGGGTGTCCTCTGTAGGCAAAGCACTGCGAGTTGGAGAATGGCTGGCTCCAGTCTGCAGCAGCTGTCTCCTTTCATACTGAATAATAGAAATAAACATAATAAACTAAAGCCTGTGTCACAAATCCTGTTGGTTTATTCAATTTGTATACAAAGTGTTTTGATTAATTTTATTTTTTCTTACAGGAAATACTGGATAGATCCCACAATGGAAGACGGGAAGCCCGTTTGGGCTCCGCACCCAACTGATGGATTTCAGATGGGGATGATTGTGGACATTGGCCCTGACAACTTAACTATTGAACCTTTGAATCAGAAAGGCAAAGTAAGTGTTTCACAAACAAAGGAATGGAGAAAAAACATGCAAAGAAACCACCTTACCTGTAAGCCAGGTCTTTGCCCCTACCTGCAACTGCTCACAGCCTGAAGGATGGAAAATCAGCTTTCTGTTCTAAGTTTGGCTAAGGATCTTTGTTTAGCTTTAGCTTGTATAGCAATGGACCCCTCACACTGACGAGAAGCGCGTACTTCATCAGTTATCTTCACGCGCATTGAGTATGTACTCATGAAAGAGAAGAGGTTTGGATCTCTGTAGTCATTTGATTCAGTACTGTATGCTTTATTTTTCTTAATTAGACACTGATTAAGAGCCTGCTGTTAAGATTAGCTTCTCTCTTTTTCCTTACATGCATAGCAAGGGTCCTACAGGGATGTGCTGGGCCCTGGCTAAGATTAGACACCATTAGACTGATGAAGACTGAGAGATGAATCCTCTTAACTCAAGTACCTTGAAAAGTAATATGATGTCAAAAAAAGGTCCTGTGGAATTGCTACATCAAATTAAAGTCAAAATAAATGTAACTTTTAAAATGAAGACCTAATTCATCCTAATTAGTGTGTTCCAATAGCTTGATTTATCATGACATCTTTCAGACTCAGTATGTCGTAACTAAATGTCAGTTTTTACAGGAAGCACCTTGAAGCTATCAATTATCCTAATTCAAATGGTCAGATTCCTGGGTTGTACTAGCTAGAAAAAATTAGCACTGCCTTAAAAGTTGTGGTTTCAGTCTTTTTGAATATATTTTTTGTGCCCTTTCTAATAGTTTTGGTTTTTCTTATGTTCAAGGATGTAAAAAAGACAACAATGTTTTTTATTGTCTTTTTTTAATGTGAGCTATAGGAGAGAATGCCTTGCCACAGGTTAAAAGGTTATGCAGCAGTCCTTCCTTTTGGGGGAATGTTTATAGGCTTTCTTTATGTGCTTATTGGAGAGGAAGTTGATTTTGCCTTCCTTAGAAATACAAAGTAAATGTAACAACTGATTTTTGAGTGAGAGAGATAAAGTGTATAGGTGTAGTAGTAGTAGTAGTATTCATTTGTCAGTTTGAGGAGGAGCAAGATTATTCAGACAAGGATATTAAATATTCCAAATCTATGGCTAATATTAAAATGACTTAAATAAATTTCACCCCCACCGCTGTTTCTGTTTATATTCCCCAATGGTCCTGATGCTATAAAGAGCAAAAGCCTTTACACTGAAACAGAAACAAGAATAATGATATTTCTGAGTCACTATTTATTTCTAACATGTGCTCCTTTTAGGGACCATAAATAATTAAAAAAAACCCAAACAACCAAAAAACCAAAAAATGATCATAAAATACAAATAGTTTGCTTCATGGTTTTCTCAACAACAAAACAATCTCTTTTGTCTAGGGAGTTTGTTATTCTGCTGTTGGCTGTTTTGAATTAAGCAGATCAATTAAGAGCCTAATGTTCATTCATCTAAGGGAACAAATGCTTTGCAGTCTAAATAGAGATTATGGTCCTATATTTTAAACTCTCAAACTTAATTAATTAACCATATATTAATAAAGGTGGACTAAAAAGTCTTCTTGGTTACCTTCTCAGTCTTTTCAAGGTGTCATTGATTTCTTTTTAGAGAAACATCTCTCATTGCTTTTTGATTTTTTCAGATGACTCTTTCCTTGTGCACTTAGGCCATTCATTTGAAGTAGTCAGCATTAATAGTCATTATCACTTTGTTTTCTTAAAATGGTAGTTCAGAAGTGCTCTTCAGCAAGAATGCATGATCCAGCAGCTCTGGAGTTGCCCATGATAATTACAGGGAGGAGAGGAGCAACCTGATCTTGTAAACATATCCCGGCAGTGTAACTTATTATTATTTTTTAATCTGGGTCATTACCATGTCATATGTATTCTCTGTAGGCACTGGTAGCTTATCAGAGGTCACAGTCTGAAAAGGAAATGTGTATGCATGTGTTTGATTATTGCCTTTTATGACACTGTTGCCAATAAATGCAGTATATGCTGCAAGGCAGCAGTTTCACCATGTCTTAAATCCCTCCCTCCCATCCCCATCCGTGGCCAGCTCTGGCATTGCAGAGTGGCACCCTCCCAGCTCCGCCTGCCGAGCTGTGCATGACACCCCAAACCAGGTCAGAGAACAGATCCTCCTGGAAGAAGTGGAAAGTTTTCAGGATGGCAGCAAGCAGTGGAAGGGGGGCAGAGGAGCTGAGGCCATTGTGGTGGCAGGTTGCTTCACATTATGAAACCAAGTTCAGCCCAGTCCAGACTCTGTGAAGGTCCAACACGCCAATTCACTTAAACCCCAGCAGTAGCAGTTTTGGACACCACAGCCCTTCCCCAAGTGTTTACAGTTCTGTGCAGAACCATGTGCCTAAGGGAGGTGGGGATCTGAGTCACCCAGCCTGCCCTGCACGAAGAACAGCATGGCGAGCTGCAGGAGCGTTTTACTGGAACAGAGAATGCATGTGTTACGTGATGGGAACCTCATCCCAAAAAGTAGATCATTGGCTTGCAAGGTTTCTAAATGCCAGGACTGGAAAATATATGCCAGGAAAAAAAAGCCAGAGAAACTGGAGAGTGCTTTGCTAATGAGCACGGTCGCACCTAGAGCTGGAGTCCTGCCCTGAGAACGGGCTCCAAACTGGATTGGCTATACCAGAGCTGGCAGTCCTGGCCATGGCCCACCAGCAGTCACATGCTGGTGGTACAAGGAAGGAGGCAGGTAGAGAGGGAATCAGCCATTAAACTCAACCAAAGTATTGTGCTTTCATTTCTCCTTAAAGTGTTCTTTTCTGAATGCACTGGGATTAGTAATCTTGGATCCTGTTGCATATATCTTTTTGTTCTTTGAGGCTAAGACAAGGAGAAGGCAGATGACAGTGAAATTGCTAAATGGGGAATTTACTCTTTTTTTTGGAGGTAGCAAATGTAAATAAAGTGATTAGGAAGAGATGCATTGGAAGGGCTTGCACCTTGAGATGCCATTCTGGGCACCATGGGGCACTGAGGAGTAGGGGGAGGCACTTCTTAGAGCATCAGCAGTCATGAGTTTCTGGCAGTCACTGGGAAGGTGTGAGGTGCTGCAGGTACTCTCTTACACCCCTCCTGCCATCGACTGAGAGACAACTTATGGCTCTGTGCCACTTCTGAAGGGTCATGGAAGGCTTTATGGGCCACCTGCTCCAGTATGCTGTGAATAACCAGAAAGGTATTTTTCCCAGCTAAGTATAAAGGAAAAAATGTACTTTGAAAGTAAGGATCAGAATGTTCAAAGTTCAGTGCTTCAAGCTAAGGTGGTTTTGTTTGGTTCTTTTTTTTGTACAGTGAGCACAACTTGCTTGCACAAGTGAGACATGTTTTTGTCTGTCTTACACACGGTTTGTACTGCTGTAGGTTGGTTTGTGAAATAAGCTGAGAGTAGGGATGTCTCTTGTCTGTATCTGGAAGGTATAAAGGAAGGCATGGTTACACATATTGGATTACATGGTAGAAAGAAGATCCTGCTTGAATGGAAAGATATCTTTTTTCACTCATCTAGTTTCTGGGAGAATAGTTAAGATTGCCATTGGATTTCAAGGGTTGCTTCATTACAAAGACGACAAAAAACCCCCTTCAGAATGCCCTAAATCTTGTTTTGCTTCCTAAGACCATTTTATTGTCTCATAAGATGAATACACTCTCCACTCCCTTAGAACAAACTTGTGCTAAGTTATGATTAATAAAAAAGTCTTCCCTCAAGTATCTGAAGGGTTTTTTCCTTAAAATAATTGTTTAAAAAAATAAAAATGGGACAATATAGTAAAGAATTTCTTTGGATATTTTCTTATTGATAGATTAGATTATTAGCTTATTTTCTGTTTAAAATACTAGATTTTAATACTTGGAGCTGTGCACGTCTAGCTGTCATACTATGTGACAAGTACCTTACTTTACATAAAGTATTCCAAATGTGATGTACAGCAGTGAATTTTTTTTTTTTTTACATAGTTGAAACTATACCTATGTTCTTATCTAAAAAAGCCCAACAGAAAAACATTAACTTTCAGATAGGAGATAAGACAGCATGAATTCTCTGAATTATCTTTTTTTTTTGTTTTTTTTTTGCTCTTTAAATTTATCTTGACTCCAAAGGCTTAGTGGTGAGGACATTGAACCAGCTGTTCTTCTTCTGGGATAGTTCTAGCATGGCTGCCTTTAGCTCCAGAAATGTTAAAGTTCAGAAGTTTATGAACAGTCTCACAGAATAGCTAGGAATCGTGTTCATTCTCTCCTGTCATTGTTAGTGGTTAATGGGTTTACACATCACCAGAGAAGAACAAGAAGTGAAGTTACATTTTTATGAAGCTGGTCATATTGTTTTTAAACTTTCCCACTGTTTCAGGCACAGGGAACTGATTGTGTAGGGAAGTGTTGTATTCCAATACATCTTTGCCAGACAAGATTTACCTTCACTGTTGACAAACTTGTAGAGAAAATGATGATGATAATATGTAGTTATGGTAATACTGTGAGAGGGAGGAAAGGGTGTGGTGAATCTCTGCCCTGCTAAAACTCTGAACAGCAGCAAGCATCTTTCTGAGGTAGGTAAGGACATTGAAGGCTTCCATGGCCCTCACAAACTCTGATAAAGAATATTTTGGAGGAAGTTGGTGTGATGGATGTTCAGATGTTCCAATGTCATTGAGCAGCTTTCCCTTAGGAAAACATCTTATACGTATTTTTTTGCATTACATCCTGATAAGGGACAAAATGGATTTTATTATGGCTACAAATTGCATACTTTATGATAACTTGGTAAGGAAGGGATATTGTAGATTTAATGTTTTTCGTCTGGCAGCAATTAGTTCTGCTCTGAGACATTTTTAACTCCTCCCACTTCAAAGAGAGTTGCAATTTTTGGCTGTTAATGATGGTGTAAGCCCCAGGACCTCTCATACTGTTGTGCTCAAGCAAATATGAAACAAGTTGCTGTCTTTCTCCTAAATTTCCCTGTGAGATGTTTCTCATGGGACTACCTTGCTGAGTACAATGTTAAACAGGCAAACATGTTTGTTTATTTAGTTCATTCTTTAGATCCAGTTGGTTGCCTTTTCAAATATTAGACCAGACTTCTTGTCTCCATTTCCATGGGGAAAAGGAGCCTGTGCCTGCAGTGGCATGGTGGCTGTTGTGTTTAATTGGTACAACAGGGGTTTTGTTCATTCATCGCTAGCTCAAACGAGCTGTTACTACAGTAAACAAAAAAAAATCATTAAAAATCTCCTTTGTACAATAGGTATTTTTGTGCACATGCTGTAATGCATGCTTGCTTGGATATTTTTCCTTCCTTTTTACAGCAATATAAATTATGATTTCTGGAGATGAAAAAAGAAACAAAGATGCTTTTGTTATGAATTTTTCCAGTTGGATGTGAACACTTGATAAATGGTCGTTTTGTATAACTGGAATACAGGGGTTGAAGGCACGTCTTGTTTTACTTTAGTATTGATTTATTGAAGAAAAAAACCCAAAAAACAATAACCAAAGCTACAGTATTTGGTGATACAGTGGATGTTATGTATTGAACATTAATATTTTAAGTAGGAATATTTTAAAACAGCCTATCATAACAACATCACAGTCCTTTGACTGAATGAATGATTTGCATTTTATTCTTTCTTCCTTGCAAAACTGAGGAAATTGTGTGTCATTTATAATGCTGTTACCTTTGCATTACTTTTTTTAGTCTTATTTTTTATATTGCACAGCATGACATGCAATTTTTCACCTGAGAATCAAATATTATTGCACTAAATTATATATTACAGTGAATTCATTTTTATAATGTAGTGTAGTAAAATAAATGCAGCACTTTTTGTCTGCATCTAGTAACTCAGTAAAATTTCCAATTCTGAAGTATGAAGCTGGTGACTTCATTTGAAATCATGCACAATTACAGTGCACTCACTTGTATGATTGCATGAGATGTCTGAACTATATTTCTACTTTATGGAATTCTGACAATGTTAATGTTTCTTATCTAACAGACTTTCCAGGCTGCTATCAACCAAGTGTTTCCTGCAGAGGAGGATAGCAAAAAGGATGTGGAAGATAATTGTAAGTTATGAATTTAAAAATAAATTATGCATTTGAAAAAAATATATGCAATGAAATGAATATTGTTTCCTTACAAGCTTCCTCTTTCTTCCTTGTCATCTTTGTTTGAATTTTTGTATGACCTTTGCTAGTCCTTTAAACTTCTTAAAGGAAGTCCATTTAAAATATAATTTATTGTGGGTTTTAGTTTTCATTTGAACCCTTTAGAGGAATGGATACATAATTCCCATCTAAAATTGTTGCTTGACTTCAGAAATACTCCATTCAGCATTATGGGTGTAACTGTACTTTTTATAGTGTGACAAAAGACTCTATGTCTTTATCAGCACCTGTATTTGTATAGCATTTTCCTGCATTTAAGGAATTTCTCAGGTAATGGAATATAAGTTTTAAGATTACCTTCCCAAATCTGGGGATGGGAATCTGGACCTATCAGGACCACTGAAAATTATAGACTTGAATTGGATATAGGAGTGCTGGTGGAGAAGGAGTTTTGAGGTGAGCTTGTGTAATAAATGTCACTGTTGATCTGCAGAGCTTTTATTTTCTTAAATATTTTATAGTTAGGTGGATGGAAACAGTTGTCAAATTTGGGGAGAGAGGAGAGAATACTGAGAAAGCTGAATGGGTGCTGTGATCAGCTTTTAGACAACTGTTAAATATTTTGCTGTTGCTGCACTCTATGAGCAAATCACAGAGCCTCTCCGGTCTTGAGTACTGATGAAGACAAGTTTTTCAACATTTCCTAAAGTGTTTACAGCTTGGTGAAAATACTGAAGACTTTGTAAATAGTGGGCAAAAATACCTTCTATTGTTCTTAGCTTAAAATAGAGGCTAGGGGTCTGGTCTAGGTGATGTAACCTCAGTTCCTGTCCTGTAATAGGGTTTAGTATTTACATCCCATGACAGGAAATGTAGCTGTTACAGCTTCTCCATTAGAAACAAAAAGATGAGATCTGAGTCTTATGCTCTGACTTAGATGGTGCAGTGTGGTTAGAACCAAGCTGGTAGCCTTGCTTCCAGCTGCTTATATTTTTGCAACAAGGATGTGGGTTCAAACTTTTCAAAGCTGTTATCTGTATTCTCTGTACATGGTGATTGTTAGGGAACTGCACTTAATCTGTGCATCTGTCCCAGTGATTTTACTGAGATGTCCTAACACCTCTGTGCCCCGGTCAGGGAATTGAAATCTGGAATGAGATTATGGAAATAATTAAGATTCCAGCAGAATACTATTCAACTAAGTTAGTCAAAGAAAATATCTTCTTTGGCTTCGTGAGAAGATAAAAGTTAAAAATCCTTTGTCCAAGAATCCCTTCTGTATCAAACATTATTTTAACCTTCCAGTATATTCTAACTTGCTGCTCCAAGTTGCTGTTCATTTGCAGGATGTGTGAATCCCAAATTCAATTTCCTTCTCCGTCAGAGAGTGCTTGTGTTTAGTATCATTGATTTCTAAGAAAAACAACTATACTGAGTGCTTATAAAACTGTTATAAAAAATCCTGAAAGGACAGGGTATTGGATAAGACTGTTAAAAAACCCCCAGTTCTACAGATGCAGAGCCTTGCAATTACTCAATAAAATAATTTTCAATAGAAACCCTGCTTTGTGGTATGGGCAGGAGAGCCACTGTGAGTAAATTTGGCATTGACATTTCCTAGTTTTTAGTGCCTCACTTCACTTATGTGAACTATGTGTGTGTGTAAGTAAGTATATGGAGCACTAAATGCACCTATATACACTGGTTATATTTAGACATGAGCATATGAATATTCAGAATTCTCTCTGTCTCTGGTGACTTCCTTTGCCTTTGGATATGGATGCCTCTTCTAAAGGATTTATTCTAAAGAAGATGCATTTTGAATTTGCTGACATAAGCCTTAGTTTGCATGTCTTGAGGTGGTGGCATTCCCTTGGGGAGCAAGCTCCTATTGCACACTGAGTCTGCAGGTATAGCTGCTTTAATTGCTGTGAGGGCAATGGGGACACAATGAAATCTGGGATCCTTTGCTTTTGAGATAAGCAACCTAATAAAAAGTTGATGATTAACTGCTTCCTTTAAAATACTGCGAACGCAGAGAAGTTCCTACAAAGATACTGTCAAGGGTGTTGATAGACAATTACTATGTAATAATTTGTCATCTCAATACTGAGAATCCAAATGACTTCAAGTTTGCTAATTTTTTACCATGCTGTCCCCTCCCAGGCACATAGAGGGCCAGAATGAAACTTCGGCTTTCATTAGAGCAAACAGGAGTTTCTGTTTCTGGCCCATTTCCTTTTAATGTCTCTTTCTCTAGGGATGTCCCCAATAAAAGAGGTGAAGGCAGACATGCTATTTGTGGTCCCAGTGCCATTTTCTCAGCCATGTGAACTGAGAATTCCTGGGGAAGGGAGGACGAGTCCTGCTGTGCAGCGTTGGGTATCTGTGCTTGGCTGCTGCAGCTCCCGGTGACCGTGGGGGTGTGGGGGAATGTGTGTCTGCTGTGCTGGCAGAGGAGGAACTGTGGGGATGGGGCCAGCCTGCTGTTTCATGAAGGAATTGTGCATGGCCACGATTCCAAAGCTGTTATAATCCAAAGGGAGAGTTTACCTAGGGTAAAGCTAAAATGTGCCTTGTGTGCCTCTGCCAGCACAGGAATATGAGTGCAAGGGGTTTTGTGCAGGAAGGTGGTTTCTTCTGAACAAACCAGAAGCTACAAGGTCCTTTGAGAAGTGTAAATTATTCCAGATATTTGAAACAAAGCTGTATTTAGTCGTGTAATGGAGGGAAGGGCTGTTATTCAGGAGAGCTATGCAAGCCAAAGGGAGGCTGCAATTTGCTGGTGAACCTGACTTTGCTTCAGGCCAGCCTAGTGCAGATAAGTAGGGGACAGAGCCACCTCCACTCCTCAGTCCACTGCGGGAGAAAGGGTAAAAGATGCAAAACAAAAATACAGATGTTTTTGAGAAGCTCCCATTTTCCTTTGCCAGTATATTTTGGTTCAGCAAGAAGAGTGTTGAAAGAGATGTTAAGAGCTGCTTACTGAACTTCAGGTATCCTTGCGGGGCAGGGTGACTGTGCAGGTTGACTTTAGGTCATACAAACTGGCAGCCCTTTTTGCACATTTGTGTAAATAAGTTAGAATACTTTTTTGCTGCTGCAGCCCTTGAGAAAGGGTGTCAATTCAACATAAAACAACTCTGTTGGTCATTATAGATAAGAGGTGTGTATGTGACCCTTGTGTGAGGTGCAACCTAGTGGTTACTCTTACAGAATCACAGAACCAATTAGGTTGGAAAAGACCTCTGAGATCACTGACTCCAACCTCTGACCTAACACCACCGTGTCAACTCGACTGTGGCATTAAGTGCCATGTCCAGTCTTTCCATAAAAAGAAAAGACATTAATGGTACACTGCTTACTCCATCCATAGTTGGATGTGTACAAGTTTTTATACTGTATTACTGTAAGGTTTATCAGTGTGGCAGTCTGTCAGTTGTCACTACACAGAATAGTGTTGTACATTTGATTTGAAGCAGTGAGATAAAAAGGAGTGAGCATATTTGAAAATGCAGGTTGTGTAATGAGCAGTGCCCTCATTTGGTTTAGGGAAAATATTTTTTAACAGTGTTATAGTGGGAACTGGAAATTACCTCTCTTAATTAAGGCTGCTGACACTTTCCAGTGCTTCGTAGCGGAAAACAAGGACCAGCTTTGCCAAAATGTGAACCTGCACAGTCTGAACCTTTCTGTGGGTGCAACCACCCTGTAATATTTCAGCAGTTACAGAATCACATCAGAATGTTCTGATCTGGAAAGGACCACAATGATCATTGAGTCTTAGCAGCACCGTGCTCTAACCAAATGAGCTAATCTCAGGGTCAAGTGTTTTATGTTAAAGAACAAAGGAGAAAAATACAGTTAGGTTTTGGTGTGTTAGCATTTTTTTTCCCCTAACAGTTTCTCTGAGGAGGCCTAGTACTCACAAAATTCAGAATTGAAGCAGGGAAAGGTTAGTGCCTGGTATTGTGGTGCTGCTGTTGCTGCCTCCAGATCCAGATTAGATGTTTATAGTCATCAATTCAAAAATCACCAGAAGCCAGCTGTTACTCCAAATGTCAGTTGGGTGGCATTACCCTGTGGACACTGTGGCTGAGATTGGAGAGGGGAACTGGAAGGGAAGGAAATAGTCATTGGTAGGGATTTTGGTAGGCAGCAGTTTCTGTGCTTAGAGGCTTGTGTGAAGGCAGATGCACTGTGTTTGACTGACAGGCTGGTTAAAGTAGCTTACGCTGAGCAGAGCCTGTACTTGAGGCTTCTGCAGTCCAGTTCTTTGTTCAGCAGCTTTCTGTAACTCCAAATGTACAGTTAAGAGCAGGTCTGTGGTTTTTAAAATTTATATAGAGTCATTACTCCTGTCTCAAGACAGTGTGAAGAAATGATAGGATTAAACTGTAAACAAAGAGAGTGGAAGAAAATTCTCCTTAATTCAAGATTTAGGGCTTTTTCTGTACTTAAAGGTAGTCCTGAGCTCTTAATGGTATGTCATTGTTTTTTACTTGCAGGTTCCCTGATGTATTTAAATGAAGCCACTCTCCTTCACAATATCAAAGTTCGGTACAGTAAGGACAGAATTTACGTAAGTAATCTGTGTCATGACAACCAGTCTAATAGAGATGTCCTTTCAAAAATTCACCAAGTGTTTCCACCTCTGGTTTTTTTCCCTATAACAGAACTGCTAACATGGAAAGGTCGAGGTTGTAGGCCTTTTTTCCCTCTTTTTTCCCTTATATTATACATTTAGATCAGAATCCCATCTGGTTTTTAGCAGGCAGAGCAATAGGTTTTTCTCTACATGACTGTTTGTGTGCAACCATAGCACGGCTTTGTATCACAAATGTTCCTACAGGTAACTTACTGCACTGTTAACAAAGATGGTTTTCTTTCTTCATTATTTTTGAACGAAGCAAACAGGTGCCGTCTTTGACACCTCCTAGCTCAGATGTCCATCTTAATCTTTTATATTGCTATCAAATTGCCTAATTGTACTTAATGAATTCTGACTAAATTACATTTTGTCCTTGCCATCTGCCCAGATACTGACAGCTGTGAAACAGAAGATAAGAGTTTTCTTTCTTTCTTAATTTTTTTTCCTAATAGAAAGCTGGCTAGGGATAATACAAAGCAGTTCTACATATTTTAAAGTGTCTGTGTTAAAATAATCAAATTTTCTTTTGGCATATATTATAAAATTAATTTAGCTAAACCCTTTTGTATAAATGTAAAAAGAAAGTATAATTGTTTTCTTCTGTTGCAGTTAATTTACATAGCTTTAAATTTTTTATGGCTCAAGATCAAGCACCAGCTTTAAAATATAAATAAATAAAAGTGGCCATTTGAATGCTGCTCTGGAAAAATCATCCTTAAAGGAATCCAACCAAACAGTAAAACCCCCCAATGAAGTAAAATTCTGAATATGAACTGATCATGGGATTGAATAGTATTTTCATAAAGTAGGATAGTAGTTCATAAAGCCTTTCTTCAGTGTAAACAAGTACTACTAATATGTTGTCCAGAACACAAGTATTTTCTAAAGGGAAAAAAAATACTTTTTTCAGTTTATAATTTAGCTACATCTCCCTTGTGAACAGTTTAATGCCTTTTTAAAAATCCTGGTTAACAATATTTATCTTGTTATTAAAAGGAAAATTAATATTAGTATTTAGAACTCCTGAAGGAAAGTTTTCCTTTGGTGAAATAAGTGCTGAAAATAGAACTATTCAAGAAATGTCATATATTGTGTGATCCAATTTTCTATTAATGTATCACACAATAGCTTCCCAATTTCAGTTTTCTAGGGACATTCTTAGTAACAAGAAGGCAAATAAGTTATTCAGGCTGAAGGTTTACCTAATTTTCTTCAGATCTTTTCCTGCAAATCTGATTTTTAATCTGATTTTTAATTTAAATCTTCTTTCCTGTCTGTAACCTGGCAATTATGACTAAGCTATAAGAATTTCTTTCAGAAACATTAAAAAAAACCCCTCTCTTCAGTCTTCCTTGACCTGTGGAAAGGTAAAAAGCAGCCTTTGTCTGAGATTCTTCTCAGATTCCTTCTCTGTATGAGAACATTTGCATTCTGTATTTCTCTCTGTGGACGCAGCTATAGCTAATTTTCTCTTGGCTGAATGCTTTTATTGCCTTGCTTGAATGCATTCCCAGGCAGGATCCTGTCAGTCCTTCCTGCTGAGTTGCTTCCATTAGATACTGAAAGGCTATCCTCCTCACTGGAGGACAGTGTGTTATGCTATCCATGAGCTTAGTTTATTCGCTTTTGAGCGGGAGGTTTTGGCGTCCCTTCCTTGGTCCAGTAATGCAGACAATAGGAAATAATTTAAAAGGAGACTGGGAGAAAGGTCAGATTCAGGACACACTCCACAGCTCGGTGGTTAGGAAATTTTCCCAGGATAATTTCATAGAAATGCTAAGATAATTAAAGGAACTGTAAAAATATATCCTGTCTTGTGTTTGCATTAGCTGGAGAGGATCATAAATGCAATTGTTGTATGGAGGCTATAGTCTGCAATAGTAACAGACAATTGCTATTAACCACTTGCTTGGATACTGCCTAGTAATTTGCTCTTCATTGTTTTCTTCACAGACCTATGTAGCCAACATTCTTATTGCAGTGAATCCATACTTTGATATACCTAAGTTTTACTCTTCAGATACTATTAAAAAGTACCAGGGTAGATCGCTGGGAACATTGCCACCACATGTTTTTGCAATTGGTATGTATTGAGCCTGTATTTGTCTCTTAAAAAACAAACATTGAATACTTCAGAGTAACCTGTAAATTGCCACCTGTAGAGTAATTAATTTATTTTGAACTATTGTAAAATAAAACCACTAATGGCTAAAATTGCAAATCTTCTCAACTTTTTGAAGAACTTGAAAATGAGCAACTGTGACAACTCTGTTAGGATTATTCTGCACTTCCAGTGTTTTAAGTCTAAGCAGTGTAAATATAATTTGCAACCATAAAAAAACCCAAACAAACAAACAAACAAAACTAAAAAAGAAATTCAAATTTTATAAGTGAAAAAGGTGTAATAATGATTTACACTGTCTTTCAGTGTAATAATTTTCTTTGCCTTAAATTATGTTGACAGAGCATATACAATGTTTCCTTTTATATGCTCATGTTACAGACAGAAAGTACATTCAAATGTTATTTATGGCTTAAATCTGATTTCAGTCACTTTTGAAAAAAAAAATTGGAAACTATAATCAAATTTTGACATGTCAAAAGCCTTCTCATTGTTTTGTATTTTATTTTGAAATCAAAAATATAATTAGGTGGGGTTTGAGTACCTGTTGCATAGCAAGAAGGATTTTTTCCAAGCTTCCTCAGATGTTATTTGTTGCAAAGTACAACTAAAATTTTCCCTTTTAAAAATATGTAAAATCAACAC
>VYZP01023315.1:29390-58155 GCA_013400635.1 Hypocryptadius cinnamomeus | reverse complement strand
TGTTCTTGACCAGATCCCTTCTCTGAACAGATGCCACCAGTCCCAGATGCCTGCTCAGTTACTCTGTTCCCTGTTTCTGCTTTTTGCAGAAGAAGGGAGGCAAAATTAGACCATTCAAACACCAAACGAGAATACTCTGAGTCAAAAACACACAAGCTTTCCTGCTATATGACATTTTAACACGCTTTTTTGTTCCTCTTACTAGACATCAACTGACATGGCTGTGAGGGATTATTATTACCTTCATTTTTGCAGGCAGAGAAACTAAGGAAATGAAGCTTCACATCATTCCTTCAGGAAGGCCTAGAAGTTCTGACACTCCCATCTACTTCAATGGGAATATAGATTAGCTCAACACTGAGTGCCTTTGAAAACCCTACCCCACATTTCTGCCTCAAAGCAACTCAAAACCTAACTCCCAGGCTCCTTTTAGTCAGTAAACACTGCATTTGTTTCTAGGAAGTTATAAACACAGTATTTTGCAAAACAACTGCGCAAAAATCTCTGGAAAGATTTAAAAAAAAAAAATAAATAAAAATGCCTAAAGCTACTGCACTTAGGTAATACCAATGTGGACTTTAAGCCATTTCCCATAAAATACATGAAAGGGCAAAAAAGCATGAAGCTGCAGCTGCTGATCTGCTCAACACATCTAATGAAATATGCAGTCTTTTCCAGAAATGGAAATCAATTATGCCTAGAATTATTAACGCAGATGCAATATGTAAATATGCAGAACTGCCAGCCCTGGAGTGAACAGAATACATGCTTCTCGTTGGATTACTGCTGAGACATTTTTACAGCATTGGTTCCTATGGAAGTTTGAGTAAATGTGTTTACATAGTAATTTCAAACACAAAAACCATTTTAAGTTACTGCCATAACCAAGGTCAACGATACAATGTTTAGCAAAGTGTCAAATGACCAAAAAAACTGCAGTATATGTCCCACTTATATGTTAGAGGTGGAGCCTGGCACTACTTTGAAAATCCAAAACCTTTCTGAGGTTCCAGACAGCCACATCTCTGCTCTTGGTACCTTATAACACTTCAATTCCTGCAATACTGATAAGCTTTCCCTAAATAATGTCAAAGAAACATTACTATGGTTTACAACAACCCATTGCTATATTAGCAGTGCAATCAGATAAATCAGAGATGAATGACTTAGTAAATAATCTTCTTACTGCACTTCAAAATGAGAAGCTGCTGCTCAGTGAAACTTGGGCAAGTATTACCACTGATTCTGACAGTTTTTAAGTGCCTAAATAACTCAGGAGTGTAAGTCTCTAAAATTGCAGAAGTCCTAGGCTTCTTAGTCATTCAGGCACTCCTGAAAACTTTCTCAGGTCCTAGGTCAGTCAACTGAAACCTGTCACAGCCAACATCAAATTCAGCTCTAGCCTATGATTATTTGTAATAAAGTTACGGGATGCCGTGGATTGGGTTGGTTTCATTTAATCTTCTAGGTTACAAAGATCAAAGCTACCAAAAAACTTTTCTGTTCATCATGGTAGCAGATGGCACAAAGGATCAAACTGGCATGAAAATGTTATGAGAACTGCTGTGGTGACATTTTTATCATCAGTTATGACAGAGATGGCTGTAACAGAATGGAGGCCACAGGTGACAGACCAAACATTGGAGCTCTGTGCAGCATCTCAAAATTAATGGAGTGTGTTGGCACACAGGTGACCAAGAACAAGTTCAAACCTGTCAGAGGCTGTGTGCACAGGTACATACAAAGCATGTATGTATGTACATGCTTTGTAGAAAAAAAGTAGAAAACCCGTTCTACACACCATATCAACTCACATGGTATTTTACCATTAAATTTCCTGCCTCTTACTTTGAACTTCTGAGGATCAAACCACCAAATTGGAGAAGGCACCGGATGTTATGTCAAATAAAGTTGATTGAAGAAGATACCGCCTTCTGCTTTTGGAAGAGTCTGCTTATCCTTTTTTTTTTTTTAATTCTCCTGACTTTGATAAGCATTGATGAAACCAAAATAATATTGGCAGATATGATTCACAGTTATGAAAACGATATACTTCTGGCATGCATGTATGGCAGCAAAGCATCATACTTGTGATGCCAAGCTACAGCAACACAACTGCTGTATCAGCCTGGGCTCTGCAGAATATCTCCCAAGCTGTGTTATGTATCCTAAGGTTCAACACTGTGAAGATCGCTTCCTGTCGGGGATTCATTTGTCCCTGGACTGCTTCTCAGTGCTCACAGCTCCTAATTTTGTCTGGGTCTCAGAAAGAGGTGACCAAAACTGTCAGCATTTTCTCAGCCTTTGAGATCACGTGTTCAGGTCAGGCACAACTCCTCACTATTTTTCCTCAATGTGTACGTATATATTTATGTATGTACAAAGATACATAAAAAAACCAAACTCACACAGAACATACTAAAAGGCAGACACTCTCTTGCACAGTAGCTCAGGAGACTATTCCACACTTTTTATAGGATGTTGTTTGCCATCCTTCACTGTCATTTTATGTCATTTTAATTAACATTTAGCTGTTCAGCACAGCTGTTCAACACAGGGAAAAAACAGCCCCTCTACACTTAAGTTTGCCCATTCCATCTGTGCATCCTGTGGGATGACAGGAAAATCCAGGTTACACCTCTCCTCTGGAAGCCCCCAGCCTAGTGCAGAGCTAAATTCACAGCCACAGCAGGTGTTCCAGGCTTGTTCCAGTGACTTCTAGACACCTCCAAGGGAGGTGTCCAATTCCACCCTATTTCTGCTTAGGACCAGTCTCATAATGAAGCATTTTTCCTCAAGTGTAGACAGAGAGTTTCCTTGCTGCTGTTGCAGCTGCTGCATCCCAGCCTCAGCTATGTGCTTAGAGAGATCCCGTGCTTTCTTTCTAACAACTTTCTTTTAAACAGTTGAATGCAATTTTCCTTTGCTTTCCTTTCCCAGGCTAAACAAGCCCCACTTCCTCAGTCACGGGCAAATGAGTTGAGTTGGGGAAAATGAACTTAATTTATTGCCAATTAAAAAATATTTAACTACTGGTTTGATTAGTGGGAAAGAAAGAGGCAAACTTTGAAACAGGTTTCCTTTCCTTGTTCCTAAGGCCTGGCCTCCCTCCAGACTGCAGTGCACGGGGATGCAGTCAGTCTGTAATGGCTTGCCTGTGACACTCTACCTCCCCCACGCTTCCCTCTGCTCTGGTGTGGGATTCTTTCCCTGTGCTGCAGAAGAATCCTTTGCCTCCATCCTTGGTCTTCCCTCAGCTTTCCTCCTGTCAGGCATTTTCCTCCTTTCTCACATACACTTTCCCTGAGGAACAATATGTTGGCTGCAGGGTTCCGCTGTGCCCTGTGATGCGTGGGTCAGAGGCAACTGGAACCATCTGTGTCCTGCACAGGGCAGCCCCACACTGCCAGCACCTCACCACAGACACCAGGCAGAGCCATGTAATTAGATGTTCCCTAACTCAATCCATTTCTACTGCAGATGGAAGGCATCAGCATGATGCTGCCAGGAAAGATTAGGGGGAAGACACCATTGCATGCCTCAGGCCTTGTTGTGTCCTTCACTGCTAAGCTGCCTGCTCCTTTCAGAGTTTTAACTTCATAAACTGTTTATCCTCCCTTACCTTAATTATCTGCTTCTGGTACACTTTGAAAAAAAGGAGAGTTAAGAAGTCTAAGCCCTGTCCAACCATTCAAGCAACACTGAGGTGAGCATCACTAAAAACAAAATAGGGATCAAAATCCATACTATTACCTCTGAAATGTAAATAAATACTGGAAGAGCTTGAAGTCATTTAGTGACATCGATTTCAGATAGAAAACAGTAGGTTATACTTAATACTAGCATAATAATTACGGTTAGTATACACTAGCAGTGCTTCTCAGCATGGAAGACATCTGGCCAAATCCTGCCTAACTGATGGATTGGGTAGCTTGCCAGGAGGCAGAGAGATTGCCTCTGATTTGTACACACTGGGAAAAAATTGGTGAATCAGCTTTTATTAAAAGCAGGCTTCAGCTAGAGCTGTATCTTCAGCTGTGTGAAGCTGCCAGCAGTTACTCTCAGTACTCATAAGGTAATTATTTTCTCTGGGACTGTGGGCCTTGCAGACCTGCAGCTTACACCTACTGTCTTCATGAGACCATGATGAGAGCTGCATCCTACCCCCTAATGGCCATGTTTTTAGAGGGTGTTCAGTAACTGGGGAGGACTGCTGCGAACACACGAGAGCTAGAAATAATTTATTACCATAAAAAGAACCCCAAACAAACCCAAGCATAGAAAACTCAGTCCATTTTGTTTACAAGAGGAAAAACCATAGGGTAACTTAATTGCTGTGGTTAAATTTTGACATGAGAAGAAAATGCAGTTAGTGAAGGGCTCTTTAACCTAGCTGGTGAAAGGAAAATTAAAGGACTTGAAAGAAGAGTCAGATATATAGAAGTCAAAAATAGAATGGTTCTAGTATCAACAGGGATTTAGCAGCACCCAAACATGGTTAAAGGCATTAGAAAGTCTGATAATTGCTTTCGACCTTAAAAATCTATGCATCTATACAGACAAGATCAGCTAAGGCCTCTGTACACTGTGACTCAATACCAAGCAAAAAAACCCATCACTTTTTGTTGCCAAAGCCTGAGCTGCAACAAACCTTCTAATTAGCCATTGCCCACAACCACCCTAACACATACTTATTTCAAATCATATACATAGGTTTCTTCTACAGCTGAAGTACAATTTGAGACTGTTCATATAAAGTAACTTAAAAGGTTCACTGGTGAAACAAACAAAAAGCAGTCTGCTAAGCAGGATCCTACAAAGCACTTATTAAAGACAGAACAAATACAAGTGAGACAATGAATTAAGCAAAAGAGTAATCATGTTCTCTGAACAAGAAGCCATGATCCTGTTCAGCCCCTGCACAATGGGATCAGCCACAATAAGACTGCCCACTCGTTTCAGTCCAAGTGTTTACTGATAAGAAGTGGAAGCTTCATGTGTTTCCTTGGCTTTCTACAGTGGCAAGAGACCTTTCCTTAGGAAAAATAAGGAGCCAAGCTCTTTTTCAAAAAATGGAGGGTTCTAGGCAGAAATGATCATCATCCCTGGCTGCAGAGTATGGCAAAAATATTTGGTATATGTGTTCCTATCCTAAATTCTGATCATTAAATGCAAGTACTATTTGATGACTGTGTGACATTCCATGAAGATTTCACTAGTTGAAGATAGGGGCAGTCAATAAGGTTAGAAAACAAAATGTAGTGATAGCCTTTAATCTCTATCCATTTATATAGATCAAGGGCAGGTGGATTCATTACATTCAATACTGTAATGAGCTTTTTTCTTTAGCTTTAATGTTACATTGAATTTTACACCATTACACCAATGTCACTGTCTCTCTTAAATTTTTCAGTACCTTTAAGATGAGTTACCACAAAGAAATTCCCACAATCTCCTTGAGCATCCTTACAGGAATTCCTGTCATACCATACCAGGAAAACTGGCAAATGTTCTACTATTTTTCAGACACTTACCAACCAACCTTGTGGAGACTTTTCCCATCCCAAAGCATCCACAAGTTTCTCCAGATGGAGGAATTTTGATTAATGTTGTGTTGTGCTAGAGACAATTCAGTACAGTATTGATACAATATTGATAGCATAGTCTTTATGATACTTTGATTAATGAATTTAAGTTTGCGGTGTGTTGGGTTTTCTATACCTTTTTTTGTGTTTGTTTCTTTAGCATTAAAAAAATTGCTTGTCTCTTTACTACTCAGCTTTGAAAGGTTCTGGAGGTTTCATCTGAAAATACAGTAAAGGATTTTTCCACAGTTAAGTGCAATCAGCATTTGCTTTAACACAAGTGGGAGTTACAGAGATCAGCAGTTCCCATATAGTAACCAGAGAATGACATTCAACAGCAGAACCCACTCGTACATCACTTACTTAGTGCCCAGCTCAGTGATCTGGGAACACGAACAGTGGTTATGCTATGAGTGCCATGGTGGCCTGAAGTCCATGCACTAAAACAAGAAACCATTTACAGAAAGTTTTGTGAGGTAAAGTCTGGCAAAGTGCAGCAGAGCTTTCTGCACTGATTACTTGCAGAAAAAATAGGGAAGTCAGAGGCTGTTCACTCCCTGTTGGGCTTGTCTTTTCACCAGGTGATACAGGACAAGTAGCCAACAAAAAGATTAATAACCAACTTCATGTTTAAGACTGGATGCAGGGAGACACTTTTAAAACAGGGTGTGCTCTGTTCAACACTAGTGTGCCAGTCCTGCCCCATGGGATATTTATTACTTGCTGGCTCTGGACCAAGAGCCCTGCACAGTGTTATCCTGCTGGCAAAGGAGCCTCTGCAGGGCCACATCATCCTTCCACTTCATTTGAAAGTTGTGAGCAGTCACCAAATGACAAGAAAAGAGAGAGAGGAAGCAGTACAATGTCCAGTTAGCAGTGCACAGGAATGTGTGGAAAATTGCATTTGTTCACAGGTGTTCAAGTGCCTACTGAAGACATGCCTGTATGATGTCAACACACTCTGCTCTCCCTGGTACCTCTTTCATTCAGAGACAACGCCAACTCCTGAAAGCTGCTACTGTTAGCAGAACAAAACATTTGTTTTCCTCTAGCCAGCCTCCATGGAGTGTCTCAGGCAGCCCATACCTCTGTGCACATGACATGTAGTTCAGCAACTGTCTTAAAATAAATGTGTACAAATACCCACGAAAGCTCAAAGAGAGTAAGGAACGCAGGCTCAGTCACAGCTCAGTAACATAACTGTCCAAGGAGAAAACATTTCCCTTTGACTTAAAAAGCTTCACTGACAAGTTTTTTATTGAACTGTTAGACACCACTGCAGCACTCAGATGACTGCCCTGGATAGAAGTAGTTTTCTACTGACTCTGACAGTGCAGCTTCTGCCTCCTATGTAACAGGTTAAAAATGAGAGCAAATACATTTTAGAAATAGCTGTAGAAAAAGACAAGTATAAATTTGAATGGGTGAGCAGCTTGTGAAAGTAAAACTCAGTTCAAGTTGGGACAGGACAAGGACAAAATTACCCAGATGAAAAAATGACACTTAAATACCTGAACTGGGTAACAATTGTCATACATAAACACTCTCCATATAGCTAGATAACACTGAAAAAAAAAACAAGCAGCATTCAAATTTTCAATGAGCAAGAGAAACACATTCAAACTTAAAAATTATAGCTAATTTTTCCCCTCTTTCCTGCACAAACCATACAAGATCCATAATATTAGAAGTGCTTCATCTGCCTAACCTGCAATATAAGGAGTTACTCCTACATCAGACTTGCTTCCACAGAACACTTATGTCATTAATATTAGCAGAGCACTTTCCATCATATTTTTATCCTCTCTGAATCAAGCTTTAAGTCAACATTAGTTAGCCTGACTTTTATAGCGAGGGAGAAAAAAAAAAATCTTACAGAAAAATTTTGATAAACTAGTGCAAAGAGTCAAGTTCCACAAAGAAGACTAGAAGTGTTCTGAAAAAATAATTTTTTCTAAGTATCCTTGGATCACCTAATGTGAGAGCTAGGGAGCACAGCTGCCATCCTTACATTGCAACTTTGCTAACATTTCACGAAAAACTAATTGAACAAAGCTGTGTCGATGCAGTGATCATGCATGTTGCTGGTCTACATGCAAACCATGTAAAAATGAACCCAAGACCAAACACTTTGTTGGGCTGTGACCCTTTTGGGGACCGCCGAGGTTGGCTTTCCCCTCAAGCCCCAGACCACGGATGCTGGTGCCCTCTTCTGGTCCTGTCCTTCGGAGACTATCAGGATACAGTGTTATTCTGGTTCAACAAAACAAAAAGCTCAAGGTCTTTTCCTGGACGGCTGAAGCCAACTGTGCCTCTTCAGTAAACAGAGGTGACAGTACACCCCGCACTGTGACAGGTGTGCTGTTGGAAAGCGTGTGCTACGCAAATGTGCTTCAGAGTGAACCTGCTTCTGCCATCTCAATGCCTCACTCCCTTGTCACATGCAGGAACAGCACAGCTGCTGCTGCTCATCTGCACTCTGTTTTCCCATACATGCTCAGATATTTCTATCCTCCTTATGAGGGGAAAAAAAATAACCAAGTGGATTATTCTGTTTTGAGATACATGTTGCTACAGTGTCTGCCTAAACAGGGACGGAGTTTACATTATTCTGCTGTAAGGAGTTCACGTCATCTGTTGAATGCTGTGGGGTCCAGCGCTCTCTTTACTTTTTCAAGTAATTTACACATCAAAACACAAACAACAGTAAACAAGCAGAAAAGGCAGCTTGGCTGCAGATGGTGGAGGGAGGAGACTGTTTCTTGCCAGAACGCAATGCTTCATCATGAGCCTGGTTTTTCAGCACTTGGCTCCAGTAAGGCTCTTCTGTGTTCAAATAAAGAAGATCCGAAAAACAAGGACCAAGGGCTCCTTTATGGTTTAACTAGGTATTTTCTGGTATCAATGGCAGGGGCACTTGGTCATTCTAGACACATTGATAAGACAAAAGAGGGGCAGACTGCAAGCACAAGCTCTGAGCACAGACAGTCGCACAGCCTTTTAGCTCACACTCAGTATTTTGTCCTGCTCCAAAAGCACTCTCCAAGACAAATCTACTTAAAAAACTAGCCAGCCCTAAGAATCATGGAAACAAGCCAAATGGAGACAAACATTTGGCCAGGAACCAGTCCTTGCTCAGTCCACAATTATTTTTCAGTAGCAGCACAGCCTAACTAGGCAAGCACTGTACAAAACTCCAAGACAGAGACATAATTTTAGCATCTTCTGAGGGATTAGGGCCAGGACTGCCTGGTCTTTCTTGGCCCAGACACAAGTTAATTTGATGCAGGTAGGCATGTACTTTAGGATTAACTCTATCATGTGGTCAGTATCTGTAGCCTGCCCTGTAAGTGTGTCTGAAGTTTCTCTTCAGTGTGTGCAGGGCTGCCATCTACAGTGACAAACCACAAGGAGTGCACAGAAGAGCTGTAACTGGCTATATTACTTATCACACAGGTTGATGCCTAATCCACTGCTTCTCTACATCTCTGCAGTGCACATTCTCCATAAACTTGTTGTCAGGGATGTTCGTTATGGACATCTCATCATGCAAAGCTTTGTCTTTTTTGCATTTTAAGTAGACGCAATATTAACGAGCATCCAAGAGAAAGTCAGAGCTTGCCATACAAGAGAACTATGAAACAAATAACAGCTAAAAATAAGTATTCAGTGCATTTCTTATGCAATGGGAACATACATACACCCGCTATGAACATAAAGGACCCAAGAAACTTCAGAAGAGTCAGCTTGACAGCTCTAGAATATCTGAGTAGTAGGAGACGGGTCTGTACTGCCTCCAGTTCACATCTGCCCAGTCTTCACAGCTCTGCAGTATAGGAAGATGATCTTGCTCTGGAGAAGCAAGTGCTGAGGAAAATTGCAAGATAAAAAGCTTAAACCCAGGAAGCAATCACTGATGTTGCTGGCTTGTTTCTCATGCTTAAGAGAAGCCCACAAGCTGCTTCAAGGACACTGGCTAAAATAAGTACCCACCTCAGTGATCAGAGCCAATTTGAGTCATTTGTAGAACTGACAACAAGCAGGTATGCACACAGACTAATCACACAGCCAGATTTCCCAGCAAGGCAGACAACATTTGCAGCTCAACTGTTCTGAACACAATTAAAACATTCTCTCTAAATACCTAATTACCTTTCAGACATCCTTTACTCACCCCACAGAAGAGGAAAACAAAGGCAGACCATAGCTTTTAAGCCAGTACCTTCCCATAAAGTTGCACTTATCCCTTTTAATCTTAAGGGAACAGTGGATCCACAATACATCTCCAGTTATAAGGACAGCTTTCTCAAGACACCAAAATGGCGAAAATATTGTTAGAAATTATTGGTTAAAAATGTTAAGTACAACACAGAAAACCGCTGTCATACAGCCAAGTCTCTTGAAAGTCACAGCATGATAATATGGAAATTGCTAGAATAAGATTAGGGATGTTTGTGTTTGTTCTAATACCAGTGTTAAAGACCTCTTGAACTGAGCAACATGGGTAAAAGACAAAATCCTCAACAACTCTCAGTTCCAACCTACTCCACTAGGAGTATTGAATGATCCCTCAAAGCTCCTTGGATGTGCTCAGCCTGCTGTTTCACCAGTAGGTTGTGTCCCAGTAAATTTTAACTGGGGGAAGGTACTGTGACCTGCATAGAAGTCAATATTCAGCCTTTGAAATACACATGCTGACATTCAACAGACAGACCTTCACAGCAGAGATAGCTGAGCATGATCATCCTTGGCGTTTCCAAAACTACCACAGTCAAAGTATTTCCCAAACAAAAATTGTTGTGATCTTATCTCAGAAGTTCCATACTTTCTCAGTGATTTCTTACAGGCAGCTCCTCACAGTACTGACTCCTTCTTCCTCACAGCACAACCAACAACCTCCACCCCACCTCCTGACCAGCTAACCCATCTTTACTGGACACAGCTATGATCTATTAAGGGCAGGCCTGCTCCTAATCTTTGGTAATTAGTACAGCTGCAACTCCTCAGGGGTGAGATTGCCTTCTGCACTATCTCTATTGTCTTACATTCTATTCCCCCCCCCAAAATAACCACAAACAAACAAACAAACAAACAAAGTTTTATTTGTGGCCATGGTCTACAGGCCACTAAGGATGATGGACAAGAATTGAGACTGTCTCAGTTTAAGCTTTAATGCTGGTTACCTTTTATTTCTTTTCCATGATATGGCTGTCTTCAAAAGGTCTGGTTCTGTTTCAAGGATCACACAAGGCTGTGAGCTTTACACCTCTTAGTTTTTTCCAAACAGCATAGGCACTACATCAATGAAAACTTAAAGCTTCCTTTTGGGTTGCTTTCATCTCCCTCTTTATAAATCCATCTTCCGTATACCTGATTTTCAGTACAACCTTTAGTACTCCTACATGTTTTTGCATCTGTATTCAAGTACTTCATCTATTAAAACAGTATTATTTCACCTTCATTACCACTTTATGCCCAACTGCAGCATCTTTTATCCCTTGATCTCAGGTATCATCTGCAGAGAACAGCCCACAAGGGGTAGGCCAGAGCTGAGTGTGATGATTCACATTGAAGGAGAGAGGAGATAGCACTCAGTTTTCACCTTGGAAGTGTCAAGGCTCACTCCTATAACAGCAGTAAGTCTTTTTTCCTTCCTCTGAATAAGACAAACTCAACAAAAGGAAGTGAGATTAGAGCAGGAACTTTCAAAATGACATTATTACAGATCTCAGATGAGACCACTTCAAGATGAGTTTCTTCTATCTCACAAATTAAAATTTAATCCATCTTGCCCAAACTCATTATTAGCATTCAGACTGCAGCATTATGTGATTCTTCACCTTAACTACTTTTTTTTTTACCCTTTTTAGCCTTGGACTGAAACAATATTTAAGTCAAAAGCTGAGTTGAAAAATAACTGCAAAACAAGAAAGCAGATGAAGTACAGTCTTCACATATTATACCTTTAAAAAAAGCCAAAAAGCCCCAGGTATATTTGTATACTGAAGAATTGAAGCTCTGAGAATGTGAAGTGAAACAGCTGCAATAGCCTTGCAGTTATAAGTTAAATTTAAGAAAATAGAACAAAATGTGGCTTCTAGAAAGACTCCGGATGTTAAAACACTTAGTAAATTCAGACTTTTACTTTGTTAGATGCAACAAATCTATTGGCCCAGGAACATGAGGCATGACTGTGGTTATAGACTGTTTAGAAGAACAAAAACTCATCTCTTCCCCAGTACTGCTGCAGCATGACCACACAAATCTTTAGTCTCCTGTAACACAAGGAAAACATTCCTGCACTTGAGATATTCATTTCTGATTTGAAAATACCCAACACTATAGTTAGCTGCAGTTCAGTAAGCACAACTACTTACAGGTAGAATCTTATTAACATGGGGTTTCAGAATATCTTGTGTTCAGCCTGAAACACCAAACAAGCTGGTACTCATAAACTGGGCAGACTTAGCAACACTTGCTCAGGGCACTCACCACTTCCTTGTGAAACAAGCAAACAAGAGCTGCCTGTTGTAGGTAAGTGCCACTGGCACAACTTTGCACTGAGACACTCTCTTTAAAGAAGCTGACTGCAGGCAGGAGTGAAGTTCATAGTCCACCTTTAGGACATATGTCCACAAGCCACGAAATTCAGTGCACGAACAAAATCTGTGGATTGAGGCCCCCACCACAAAATGAATGCCCCAGACATGAGCATGGGATATCTGGTCACTTCACTGTCCATGATTACAGACACATTGACACAAATTCGCTCTACTGATTAGAAAGTGTTTGAAGCAAGAGACGGAGAACTAGACTGAAACTACAGCACAAGACTGTGCTAGACTGAAATGGAATACTCTCCTCCCTTAAGGATGTTTACTTTGAGACAAGTAAAGCAGTCATGACCACTACCTCCACTTCAGAGAAATACAAGAATATGCATTACTAGAAAGATCCATCAGGCTGAACAGGGAGGAATTAAGGGAAAGGAAGTCTTACATACATTGAGGGAATGCCAAAGCTAAGCGCCTCATAACACACATATTGGCATAATCAGGTTTTAAAATTAAAATAAGAGGCTTGTTAGCTGCTACTTAATATGTCTGCTGCATTGCATACTGGTGTCAAGTGTTAAACCTATTCTTGCTTGGAAACTCATAATGCACTGTACAGATTGCTCTCTTAGGAAGCAGTAAGCCCTGGAAGTTTTAAACTCTTGCAGTATGAGCACACCTCATTACCTTACCATTTATATGAGTGGATTACAGTTCTCTACATGTTGACCAGTATGACCAACTGATTTTTAAACTACTTTGGACAGGGGTTATGTTACAAAGCGGTGTCCTGTTTGGATGTTCGGGGTTTTTTTAAAGCACTACCTAACAAATAACTGACAGTGGGACACACAAGACCATGTAGCAGCTCAGGCTAAGATAGCTAATAGCTCTGTCCCATTACCTTCTCCTCACACAGGATCACCAGTGCCCTAGTGTCATGAGAGGTCATCTCAGACAGGTTTGCTACAACAACACTCCACACTACAAGAATGACTCAGGAGCCATCCAGATCAACTCTGCTGTTCCAGTACCTCATAGCTTTTAGCATTGCTCTCTAATGCAGTCTGTTCAGCAGTGTATGAAAAGCTCCTAATGCTCTGCCAGCCAGTCTCCCAACTCCCTGCAGGGCAATCCCCTATTTTGTTTCCATTAAGGGAAGTCTGACTTTTACCTCCACATTGATGATCTACAAACATGTTCAGAGTTCAAAGACCAATTGCATGTGGATGTTCTTGGTCTGATACAGTAAACAAGTCACAGAAAATAGCTTCTGTTCATGCCCAGAGGATCTTATCTCAATGAAAAAAGAACAAACAGGACTACAGGAAGTCACCTGTGCCTACAGGGATGTCAGGTTGTGGTGGTTCAAGCTCTGCTTTATCCACTCCAGACACCTTATAAGTGCTTGAAGCTATTTAATAAAAAACAAATCCCACACACCCCCCACCCAAAAAGACCACAAAAAAACCCCCACAAAAAAACCCCCAAAAAAACCCATTAAAAAATTCACTCCACTCACTGTTACTGCAGGTATTAACTGAAGTCAGAAGATTCATAGAAGTAGAGTGCAATAAGACATTTATTAAAAGTGCTTTCAGTTATGTTAAGAGCTATAATCTAACACCTATTTTTAAAAAGGCATCTCATTAAAAAATATTAGCTTAAAAACCATTCTGATCACTGTGGTTACAGACACATGACCCGCAGTACTCTATGAAATGTTAGACCAGCTTTGTTGATTGGGACACAGTAATCTTCAGGTCCAGGATCCACAGTGTCTAGTGTAGAGGAAGAACTGCTGGGAGCTCCAGAAGAGACACCTGCAGGTACCTGTAATAGAAATGAAGTGACTACAGACATGGCCTTCAGATTTGTCAACTGAAGTATCACCTGATTGTGCAAATACATTGGAGAAGAGAAGCATCATCCTGCAACATTGCAGACAAAGTTGTTATCCAATGCATCTGCATACTTATGGATTAATCACTTTTCTGGTCAGAAAAGTTTTCTCCTCAAGGGGCTGATGGAGGCTTCTGTTTCAGAACTAGAAGCTGACAACTATGAGAGAGCTACAGCAGCCACAGCCCAAGCTGGAAAACTAGAGTCATCCTGTGCTTACAGCTATCCAAGACACTGGCATACTGGTTACTTACTTTGGGTGCTTATACTTCTGCTTAATAGCTTGCAGCTGGCAATGGGATGCATCAAGGCATGCTTTGTGCAGGTCAGTCAGGCAAGGTGCAATCTCACTTAAGGAATATCCAGAAAATGCAGCAAGTGTTTCTGGCTGGTCAGATGAGAAAAAACAGTGTTACTCTATTGTAGCCAGCAGTCATCTAGAAGATGGGTTTCCCACGGAAGCAGAAACTCTTTTCACTACATCAGAGCTCAGTCTGGATTCTTTAAGCATGAAAAAGATTCAATTGTATTGTGCCATCAGTTTCACTCTAGGTCTTCCTTGGTGCCATGAAGTCTGACAAGTTCCTGCTCCAAGCATGTGCATCCATTACATCCCTTCTGGATCTTACTCTGCACTAAAGCTATTCCTCCAACATACAGCTGGCAGGTCTACCAAGGCTTGTGGTAAAGCAGCCATAATTACACAGCAATATAATCACTCAAGTAGACAGAATCAGTTCTCCCCTTTCTCCCAGAAAGACCCTGAATTGTATCTGGGGGTGTAGTTTTGGACATTTGTGAGGCCTTTGGTACAGCCTTGATGTAAGTGAGCAAGTCAGTAAAATCCCTTCCGTTTCAGAGAAGAGGCATGATATTTCAGGTTTACCTAACAGTCATTTATCAGGTAGTTGCATTAACTCAAAAACAGCTACTCATCCTAGGACTTCAGCCTTCAGAACAATATACTTTGTAGCTAACTCCTCCTCCTTCTCAGCTTAGTTCTAACAATAACAAAATGCTTGAGCTATTTATTAACACACAGTTGTTGTTCTTACCCAGAAAGATCTGTTCACTGTATAGTTTGCTAAACAGTAGGCTGCTGCAGCAATTTGTGAAGGAAGGTACTTCAGAAGAGGATCAACTTGAAGGAGACTCAGCTCTGCAAGATACTGAACAAGAAAACCCAAGTTTTTAAAAAGAATCAACTAGCTGGCACAATCAGTTTAATACTGCAAGTATTAAAGTTCAGCAATGATCTCAGTATGATGCACAAAAGCATGAACTACGAATCTAGTGAGAAAAATTAGCATTCCAGTCCTGTTGATCTTACAGAAGATCCTTCATCATGTTTCAGGGGGGGACAGAAAGACCTCATTTTGCCAAAGCCTAACCCATCTACTCTAATCTGAAGTTCTGGTTCTATCATCAGATCTGACTTGATTTTACAGGATAGAGACTCAGAAAAGTCAAGCTTCATGAAACTGACAGACACACTCTTCCCATCTGCTAAGGCTCTTGTTTATGTAGGTAGACCCCACCTGGACATCAGGGATAAACGGACAGCTCTAGGAAGAACAATATGGGCTCTGTTGGAGTAGAGTCATTGTACAATCCTACACCCTTTGCAGAGAAGCAGGTGGTCAGATGTTTTATCGTAATGTTGTTGTTTCTAAGCATGGTTGCCTACTCCAGGCAACTCCTCTGCAGCCATGCAGGTATATTCTGTGTCATTGTGGAGCAATATGCAGTAGCACCAAATCCAGGACAGACTTGCTACACAGGCACTGTTAAAAAAAACCCACTAGATTTTTACCACCTAATTGCCTGGTCAGTCAATTATCCCTGACCAAACCTAGGATTTCCATGAGGCATCTATCCAGAAGTCTTGGCACACAAGCCGCCGCTATGAAACATGCAATTTTAGCCTGTTGCAGAGACAACTTCATGAAGTGCAAGTAGTTCTCCTTTAAGGATCACTTCTTCCCCCTCAGTCCCAGAAGACAGATAGTCCATACCCTTGCTAAGTTCTCTGTCCTCATACAGATTCCACGCCTCTGAATATACTGAAGGAGGAACTGGTTGATGGTTGGGGTTGTTAGGTCAAAACCTAGCACTTTGAGAAGCAAGTGTTCCATTCTTAGCAGCTGCTTCTTTGTGTAGGTATCATCTGTTATATAGACAAATTCATCCACATCTGGTGGGTAGATCTCTTCATACTTCCTGAAAAAGGGATATAGAAGCCACATTTGTCAGCTTTGAAGTTATAGTAAAAAAAATCTTTGTGCTATACCCATGTCAGGATGAGAACACGACACTACTAAAACTTGTGGAAAGCTCTAATTTTACTTGTTCCTCCAGGCTAGCTAACAATTTAGTTTCAAACTTGGGCAAATATACTTAACTCTAAGTCATCAGTCTAGACAGACATACACTCACATTGTTAGCTCTTAACAGCAAGCTTTCAGTGGGCAACTCTCAGTAACATAGCACGCTCCAGGCAAACACTCATGCATCCCTAGGCTATGTTGCTTACTCTGCCTAGTTACAGCAGTTAAAGGCCAACTGCAGATTGCAACTGAGTCCATTACAGCCTTACAGGCTAGCAGTTTAACACTGTAACTTCAGCTACTGTGTTTATGGTTACAAGCTTTCCCCACTACAGCTTTTCATATTCAACACTAAATGTTTCATTTTAGTAGTAACAAAGGAGCCCACGTTGTTAATCTTGAGACATCATGAGAAGCTAACTACTAATGCAACCTTCCTTCCTTCAAATTACAAGACTAGGTGCAAAAATAGGCTTCAGATCACCAAGATTTCAGAAGATGAAACACTTACGCAGCCAGAAGAATTGCCGCTGTTCCTACAAGCTGTAACTTCCCTCTGAGAACAGACATGCAGGAAAGAAACCTGTCCAGGAAGTTCACTGCCAAGTACAAAGTCTCTGTCCGAAGTTTATACTCTTCCCCTACTTCCACCAGCCAATCTACCAGGATAGCACGCATTCCTGTTGTGATATCTGGCTGCTTCTTCATGTAGTATGGCTTGGGCCGAAATCTTACCTGTTTGGAAAGAGTTGAAGAATCAGGATGATCACTCTGAAAAGAACTATGGATGGCTAAGCTGATGAATATTCTTTATACTTACACTAAAAGGAGCACTCTTAATAACTGTAATACTAACTACAATTATTGCGCTAGTGGTGATTATTCCCAGCTAGTGGCATCTCTAGAAAGCAGTATTTCTACACTGAAGAGACAGATTGAATCTTGGGTGTTAGCAGGAGAATAGTAAAACACTTCTTGGACTATGGACAGCCTTTGCCATCAATTGAGCCATTCAGAAGGACCTGAAAATGAACCAATCAGATTTTCTCCCTTTGCCCCATCAGGAGACTGCACTTCACTGCTCTGACACAAGAAGGTAAGAAAAACTACTGCTACAGCCAGAGAGCCATCAGTGAGATCACATCAAATTGCTTTAGCATTTTTTCAGCATTCTACTCCCATTTGCAAGAATTCTTCATACCAAACAAGTCAAGAGATGCTCCCATCATAGGAATTAACAAGGATGCATTAATCCTGCAAGAATTTATCACTGACTATATGCTGCCTTAAGAAATTACTTTTACTATTTACTTCCTCTTCTTTGTAGTTCAGTGGCAGCCTTGGATCTTTGCAATATTGCATCCTACCACAGATACCTATAAGCTTCTCACAGCAACTTACTTCAGCCTCTCGGAGGTACTGATGAATGTCTTCTGCATACTCTCCCACAGCTAGAGTTACAACATCTTCCATGTGATCCTCTGGCTGGGATTGGAAGGATGTGTCCACTACCATAGGAGAGCCTAACAGGTAATAGGAAGCAGCAAGACATTTGTATAATTAATCTCTTGACTTTCTCTTGCTAATTTTAGCTCAGAAGTATTGCCCCTCATGTAGACACAATCCAAGCTAGCTTGCAGTGTTATTTATTGTCACATAAGCTACTCACTAGCTTACAATTCACAACTCATAACCACCCTACATGTGGTTGTGCTATGGACACCATCTGAGTAGTAACAGGAGTTACCTGAACTCAGATCCAGCAGCCGGTGAATACTGGATGTCATTGCACTGGTATCCAGTTCACAGTGGCTTAATTCCAGCTCTTTAGACACTTGGCAGCTGTAGTTTTCTTTATCTTCTGAGTTATCTATGTAGATAGCAAAACCTTGCTTTGATGCAGCACTGATGATGCAGTTGGGCACTTCATCTTTTCTAGATGAAGTGATGGTGTTTTCAAAGCCAGAGAAGCGCTTGATAACAGCAGCACCCTGAAGCAGAGCACACAGTAACACTGTGGGAAGGCAGCTCAGGAGGAAAACAGTGTGTCACTCGTTTTCAAAAAGAAAATCACTTTCCTTGTGTAACAGACACCAATAAAAAAAGTTCATGGGAAAACCCACCAACTACATTTGATGCTTCTGAAGTTGATGCCACTTGTTGCTGTCTTGCTGTGACAGACTCCTCACAGAAAGAATTAAGAGTAGTAAAAGTCAGGAAACCAGGGGAGCAGCATCATACTCAGTCCCTCCCACCAAGGAGAATGTGGGTGCTGCTCATTTCCAATGGGGCTCGGAAGTGCAGTCTGCTACACATTCAGTTCTGGCAAGGAGCAGTTGCAAGTGCAGCAAGTTAACAAAAGTGCTCAAGCACTGCCACAGACTTAGGAAGGACTGCACTGGCAAGAAGGCACTTCAAGCAGAGTTAAAAACTGAAGTTTGAATTTTTGAGCTTAAGCATCGCAACCCCTAGGACTATGTGTGACCAGGCTACAATGCTTCACACCATCAACCAGTAAGCCACCAGCTGAGTTAGGGGCTTTATACAGCCAAAACCAAGAAGAGTTGGTTTTTAGGTCAGAATAGTAACATTATCCCTGCCCCACCAGCAGACTCCAGGAGGGCTCAAGGGACAGAAAAACAGAAAAACGACACGTCATTAACTCGAATTTTTTGAAGGCTCTGGCACCCTGGAGTGAGCACGGCTAACCACACACCAATGAGAGCTTTGGGTCAGTGGACAGCCCTCCCTTAAACCACCCCCTACACCGTAGAGGGTAAGCTGCAGAGTAGTATCCCTTCCTTCCAGGATGAATTATTTACGCAGAGTACTTCCGCGGGGAAACACCCGCAGGTTAGGACTGTGCGGTTACTAGCAGGGTTTCTCGGGAAACTCACGCTTAAGAACTGGAGCCCGAGTCACCTTCTCACCCCGCCACGCCAGGTCTTTGCCTGCAGCCTCGAGGCAGGTGCGTGCACCGCTCATGCCGGCGGCTGCCAGCCCAGGGCCGCGGAGCTCAGCCGGGCTCTGCGGGCAGGGGGGCGGCAGTGCTGCGGGCAGCGGGGCTCACCTGGCCGCCGGGCCGCTGCTGCTGCCCGTTCGCTGCGCTCCGAACGCGCGCAGCGCAAGGATGGGATGGATGTGCAAGCGACAGCAGCGGGTCTGTGCGAACAGCTGGGCTCGGACTTTGATAAAGTCTCCCTTTGTAAAGGACGCGAGAGAAAAAGGAGCTTTTAATTCGTTTAAGGGTGGGTTTGACTCCCGTGACAAATCCAAGCCAAGGGACAGCTAGGTGCCGACCTGGCTATGCTGTTGCACGGCTAAGCAGCCGTGCTGCCAGCGCGGGAAACGCAGCGGTTCATTCAGTCAAACCAGGAAAGTTTGTCCCCAGTGATGTGGATAGTGATAGGTGCAAATTGAGCAGGTGTGCTCAATTTGTGGGAAGGCTGTGGTCATGCTGGGGAACACGATTAGATTTTTGAAACGATCTTGGCAAACTGGAGAAATGTTCGGGAAAATCAGGATGCTCCTAAAGCACAAGTGCAAGGTCAGAGCCAGTGGATGCAGAACAGCCAGGTAGGTAGCAGCTCCGTGAAGAAGGAGCCTGAGTGAACCTCAGCCTGAGCATGATTCACCAGGGTCATAGCTGTCCGAGCAGGAACAAAGAGGAGTATAGCTTGTGTGGCACATGAGCCCTCTGAAAGTCCGCAGTGAAGACAAAAGAGCAAGAACTACAGCAGCTGAAACCTCAGCATGAGATTTAGGTTAGATGCCAGAACTGCAATGCCCCAGAAGAGACAGCATGGGAAATTTCATAATTTCCCTTGTTGCAGATTTGTAAGACCAAATTAAAGAGAATTTTGTCAAAACTGTCTGTGCGTTGGCAGTGATGATACTTCTTGAGATGCTCTCCAGGGACTGAAATGTTAGAAGCTATGATCCAAAATCTGAATATATCAAGCAGGGTCTTATGCCAGAATTGGTTTTTGCAGTTCTTGTGATCCAATCTGCATTAAAGGGCTGTATTTTTCCTTCACACTTTTCTTATATCTATTTTTAACCAATTCACTCTGAACCCCCAAAAAGGATTTTACCATAAGGGGCAAGTGGTATGTCTGAAGGTGAAAAATGTTACCTGTGTTTGATCCATTGTTCATGACACACTATTTTTCCTTTTGGATGGGAGGGGCTCCATGTCCTTGCAGCAACAGGGTTGTGAGAAGGTAGTTACTGTAGCCGATCTGTCACAGCTACAGGTGTGGGCAAAGGCAAGTCAGGGGAACAGAAGATTATGTTGTATGTCCATGTTCTTCTCTTTCTTTAATTTCTAACTCCCAGGTTTGCACAAGGAACACTTCACTTGGGGGCAGTTATTTAAACATTTTTATGCCGAGTTTTAATTTCTGAAAATAAATTATTCTAGTTGCTAGCCTTTGAAATCAAATATTAGCCTAAGGAACTTTAAACAGTCCTTACCCTTTTGTTTTGATGGGATTACCAAATTCAGTCTGTAAGCATTCTTTATATCCAAGTACCCATCATATCTTTATTCCATTTAAACATAACTTAGGAACCTCAGCTAGCCAACAGATGACTTATTCATATTTTTATATATGAGCAGCATATGGCTATCCTCACTAGTTCATATCATGCATTAATGTAGCTGAAAGGCCTCTCAAATGCTTTTAATGAGGTTATCTAAGCTCCAGTTTCTCAGGAACTCTTTTAAACAGCCCAGTATGGATTAGTACCTGAGGGAGGCTAGTGAGCTTTGCCAGCCACTATTTAATTGTAGCAGCAAATCAAATAAAGCTTTGGGCCATTAGTCATTTGCTTCTGAGCTTCCCTGTGTGTTTGAGAGGAAGCTGAAGCCTTCCTGAGTGGACTCATAGGGCTTCTTGCAGTAATCACTGTTTTACTGATGATTTCTAGGAAGACAGAGAAGTCAGAGCAATTCCTGACTTGGCGGGAATGCTTCCTTCCTCTGTGCCTCTGGAAAAGATAGTGTTAAAGCACATTGTCTCTTGTCTTGTCAGTCTTTCCTAGTTCCTTAGATCTTTCTCCTTTTTGCAGTCTTTGCTTCAAATGTTGTCCAGCTTTGGTGCTTTTTTCAGCTAAAGGGTCTTATTCCATGCTGTGGGAACAGGCACTGGTTCCTGCTTTTTCTCTGTAAATTACTATTAATTCCCAGTTTTTACACAGCAAGCTCTGCACAGGCTTCAGTTCACAATCTGGGGCATGGATCCCTCTGCCCACAAATTAAACCACTGTCAGCTGTCCCCTTCTCTCTTCACCTTTTGAAGTATTTTTGGGTCCCTAGAGTACTTTAATCCCTGGGCTTTCAGCTTGGCCTAAATAGTTATTGGCCTGCAGCCTGGGAGTAGCATCTTCACTGGCAATCAAACAGTCATAGTCTTACAATTAAGTGCAAATATAAGATGAGAAACAGTTCATGGAAGACTGTTGCAACTTCCCAGCCTTGCCCCTCTAAGTCTCACATTGAATTACAACATGGCACTCAAATAGGAAAACCCATTCAGGCAGGTTGGACACAGTTACAATGACTTTGGCTAGGTCACATTCAATATGTGACAAGTCTTTCCAGACCAATGCATTGAGCAACCACACAGCAGGTCCATGTATGGCATAGACTCTTCTGAGGTCAGCTTTATGGCAGAGCAACAATGGAAATCCCCTTGAATAGCAAATTTGATGCACAGGTGCATAACACCCTGGAAAATATGCTGTGGGAGCAGTCTTAGAGTCGGAAAGTTTCTAAAAGGAATTATGAAGTCTCCTTGACATTAAGAGCAGTGTCTGAACTCAGTGACCTTCAGGGTCCCATCAGGACTTTGTATGGTCTTAAAGTACCAAAGAAGTAAAAAAAATGACTTTTTTCACATGGCTATGATTCCTTGGGTTGTGAATAGTCCCCTGGCTGCAGTGTGTTCTAATTGTCCTACCATGTGAAATTAATTTCATATTACTTAAGAATACATAGATTGTAATCTTGAGTTTTGCTGTTTTTCTGAACCACCAAAATCATAAAAATGGTCACGAAGACATAGGTGCAGGGCTTAGGAGTTGTTGGCCAAGGCATACAGACAAGACCAAGACATAGTCTTGAGCCACCAACTCTCCACATACAGGGTGATAGATCACTTTGCACTGTCTGTACTGGGCATTTGAACTGTGTCCCAGACAGAGCCATAAGCATCTTGTTCCCTCTACATCAGGACTCTTGCTTTTGTCTTCTGTGCTTGCAGCTGTGTGGTACATGGTGTGGTTGATGCTGTGAGAAGCCTGATACACTCTGCATCTTTATTATCCCAGTAGGTTGCCTAAGCTTGGAGCACAGCCTGCCTGCAAATCCCATTGCCCTCATGCTAGATAATACAGAGACCCTTCAGAAACAATCCTTTGCCACTCTGTCTCATGTGTGATAATAGGCAGAGCTCACTTCAGGGAGCAGTGGAACCTACCAGTGTGACACAGAGCACCAGCTGATGCCCACACCAGGGACTCAAAGCCTAAAGTCTTGAACAGCTGCAAGATGTTCCCCTTTGGGGTTGCAGCAATCCTAACCAGAAGACTATTGTGCATTACAGAGTTTGCAATCCATGAGGAATTTCAGCCTGACCAGGCTGTGCTGCCCTGTGCTGCATGTACGGCTTGTCCTTCAGGATAAACTCAGCAGGGTGATGGTAACAGAGGAGCCCACAGGCAGCTCCCACTCTGTGTTTCCAATTACACCACCTGTGTGGCCTTGGCATTATCTTAAAGAAGAGCAGCAAGTTCTCATGTGAACATACAGTCATTTGACAACAGTTATGATGAATACATTATTTTTTGTTGAAGAAAATTTTATAAGAGGTCTCAAAACCAAAATGTTAGGGAACTTTTCTGCAGGATGTGACCTGTACCATATGCCCTAAGTAGAGGTCTGTGAGATGCTGCATGGCTTCAGCACCTGAAGGGATGTAAAATGACATATATTCTTTCTGTTTCTCTTGTTAGCTCCAGAAAATGGTGTTTTGAGCAATAGCTTATGAAGTCTGAGTGCCTTTCTTACTCAATCATAAGGTACACTGAGGTAGCCTTGGTGCTTTGTACTACGGGTTAGCAGCAGAATAGCCTAAAGTTGACCCCAAAGATGTTTCTGTAGCAAGTGGTGTAAAAGATGACAAATAAAGCTCCAAAGAGTTACGGCATTGGCAGTCTGATCCCACTAGCTTTGTGACTGTGTAGGATGCCCAGTACCACAGCAGTTACTCCCATTTCACCCAGAAGTACAAGGAAATGAGCTTTTTCAGTATCAAAACAATAACAGCACATAAACTATACCCTTTTGTGTTTCATGTGAAGAGAAAACATCAAACTTAAAATGAAACATTTCTGCTAACCATCCATATTTTATTCCCTTCCATGCTTCTCTGTATTGTAAAGCAGCTGATAGCAAGCTTTAGCACTGTGCATGTTTTAAATTAATGTCCTGCACAGAACATTAATATCACAACTCTGTTTTTCATTTCAGAGCTACACAGGAAAACACCCATAACTTTGACAGAACCTTGAAATGGTACTGCATAATTCAGAAACAGCTATTTATGAATTCTTCAAATCACTCTCTTTAATAACCATCTAGCTCCACTGCCAGGTTCTTCTGCCAGGTATTGCTGAAGTGAATGCTGAAATGCCATTGCTGTATAATAGGTCTTTTCTCAGTCAGGTCCCTAATTTATGGTCCCTATACTTATGGCATCTGTTACTCAGCTGTTATTGACAGGTACTGCTTATTTCTACTTAGAAGCTGACAGTTGAAAAGTTTCAAAAGAAACTCGTGTTCTGACTTGGTGATCCTGCGGAAGCTGACTCTTGGGGACTGTTTCTCAGGTTACAAAGCACAAACAAGTTCTCAGAGTGCAGCATCCAGCAGAGTGCCAACCGTATCCTGGGCTGCATCCAAATCCAGCCTGTGGATTTGGGTGGCCACTAGGGTGAGGGAGGAGCTCTGCTCCTCTTTTTGCTCTGGTGAGACCCCACCTGCAGTGCTGCTTACAGCTCTGGGGTCCCCAGCACAGGAAGGACACGGATCTGTTGGAGCAAGTCAGAAGAGGCCACCAAGTTGATCAGAGGGATGAAACACCTCTCCTATGAAGAAAGGCTGAAAGAATTGGAATTGTTCAGCTTGGAAAAGAGAAGGTGTGATCTAATTGCGACATTCCAGTACCTAAAGGGAGTTTACAGGAAAGATGGGGAGACATTATTTATGAGAGCATGTAATGACAGGAGAAAGGGGAATGGGTTCAAGCTGAAAGAGAGTAGGTTTAGGTTAGATATTACAAAAAAAATATTTACTGTGAGCGTGGTGTGACATGGGCACAAGTTTCCCAAAGAGTTTGTGAATGTCTCATCCCCGGAGGTGTTCAAGGCAGGTTGGATTGGGCATCCTGGTCTGGTGGAAGGTGTTCTTTCTCATGGCAGGGGGATTAGAACTAGATTATTTTCAAGATCCCCTTCCAATACAAACCACTCTAAGATTAAAAGAACAATTAATTTGTTGCTATCAGTTCTATTTGTTTGTGTTAGTAATTCAAGCTAACGGTAGTGGTGTGTATATATAAAGCATATGAGTTGTGCATGACTAGTTAAAGATCAACTATCTGTAACAAAAGTTTTTAGTAATAAAACAAAATTTATAGTAATAGCAACACTAATCTTGGAAAATAGTTTTTATATTTGTTGTTTGGAAAAATAGGTGCAATGATCAACATCTATAGTGTTGTGAAGGCAAAGGCTATTCATAAAGGCTTCAGCTCAGCACAACAAAATCTCAGAACAAAACCAATGCATGTTTTGGTTTTGGAGGAAATTACCAAAATTACAACTATTTATCAGAATGAATCATGACTAGTAACTGTTGCTTTGCATGCAAAATTTGGCATTGTTGGAATCTGGCAGTGTTTTAATTAAACTGGAAAAGTGGTTGTCCTCTGAACTCTATGCCTTACGTATTAAGAGCATGACTACATGCCACTATGCATGGGTGAAAGGAGAGATTAAACAGAGGATAGCTTAACATAGCCATTCCTATGTGGATTCATGTCCCTGGCACTCTTTCCCCTGCTTTCCCTAGAAGTCAGTGATTAAACTCATTAAAACTGTTGGATGAGCTCCAAGATGAGACATGAGACCATCCATGTGGATTCCATAACCCGTGAAACAAATAGCCTGTACTGTACTGATCATACCTGGAGCACTGCAGTCTTGCTGTTTTCAAACTAAAGAAAAATAACAGTGCACTTTGCCACAATATATATACCAGGATTATTAGCCCTGTATATTAGTGTTGAAAGAGGAAACAGAAGTAGCCGAACTCTTCCTTTACTTGACGAGTTCCCCTGCCTTTTTTCTTTGGTTTAATTGGAATACCTTGCAGTGGAAAAATTTTAGTTGGCTCTTGATTATCTGAGTAGATTAGTTAATGATGCTTGCTCACTGCAATTACACTTTACCATTGCAATTATCTGAACTCTGCTGTTTCAAGTCACCTATTCTGTGTCTGTGTTCATAATTACAGTGTATTGTTTGTAGTAGACACATGGCACAGCAATGCTTATGTACATACACAACAGCTACAATTTAAAGTAGCTGAGCTCCCACGTTCTTATTGCTTGCTGCATGCTTTGCTAGTGATAAATGATAGCCATTTTTCTCTACCACAGCAAGAACAGAGATTAAAACTCTGGATATCAATCTGATCTCACAGGTCACAGCCTGTCTGTGTAACCTGTTTCGTGTTATAGCTGATAGCAGTAAAAGGTCTTTCATCAGCCTTGTTTATTGATGTCTGTGATTCACAGTGATGATTTGTAGAACTCCTGTAATTGCAAGTGTATATCTCTCACAAAAATGCAATACAGAGCTGCAAAAAATGACCTTGTAGGAGGGAGAGATATTAAAAGTCTAGTGTGAATAAAGAAATCAAAACAATAGCATAATCCAATTACTAAATATAGAGCAAATCTATATATAGACAGTGGAGATGGGTAATTAGTAGGGGAAGATAGAGGACTGGAAAATTCAGCACATCTATTTTACATTGTTTAAAATTTAAAAAGCCTATTCAGGTAGTCTTTGCTCTTTGGCTTGACAACATTAATCTTGGCTGCATCTTGGACAACTGAGAAGCTCTGGGATCATAGAGTTTGAATTTCCAAATTCAATCCAGTGGAGAATAACTCCATAATGTAAAAAACACAATGATTTTAATAGGGAAAATATAATATGCAATGCCTGCATATTAAAAAAGGGTTAAAAATGTAGCAAGGGATGCCGAACAGGATAAATGCTAGGAAAAAAATGTGGAGGTTTTTGTATAAAAAATTTAAAAGGGCCTTGTAGGAAGAGATTTAAATATCTTAACATCTTACTAAGCAGAAGACAGAAAGATGACAGGATTGCATTAGGATTCCCCTGGGAAGAAGATACCAAGCCTGCAAAGCCCATTTATTCTAGCAGACACTGAGATAATAAGATTCAGTGACAGGTACCTGAAAACAGTCAGATTCCAATTAGACATAAAGCAAATGTTTGTAACATGACCCATTACAGCAAGCCCTTGGGGAAAGCAGGATGTCTTTCAAGGTTTTCAGTATGCTTTCAGTTAAGATGTACATTATCCAAAAACATTCCTGCTACCAGACTGTATTCTGGAGTAACTGGGGACAAAAAGATTTTGGTATGCTAATAGGAAGCTCAGTGAGATGATCTAACAGACCTTTGGCCTTTAAGATGAAAACAAGTCTTCTCTGAAAATTAGTTCCTGCAGAACTGTGTTTGTGCTATAGCATCACTGAGTGAATGGCCCCATAAGCTTCCACCTGCATGTTTTTCTTTACCTAATTCCTTATGCTGGAAGCAGCTCTTTCCTCAGAAAAAATAGTGACCAACTCTTTCCTACCTTCTTACTCTGGACAGTCAAGAGATTGGTGTCTCTTCTGTGCTTCAGTTGCTGCCTTCTCCCTGTTTTCATCCTTCCCTACTTTCCACCCTAAAAGTCAACCCATGTCCTGTTCTCAAGCAGTTAATAGGCATCTATTGGTTGTTTCTAAAGCCTGGGAAAACTTTACCTCTGACACGCTCCTGAAAAGAGATAGACATCTGAGAGGTGAGCAAACTGTAGCCATTTTAAAATCCTGTAAGAATTCATTTGTTAGCAGGAAAAAAAAAATCGCTTTATCTCTAGCTCACAGACTACCCGTGGGGTACTGATAAAATAGTGAGAAATAAATGTCTTTCCTTAAAAAGAATATACTATCAGAGACAGCACTTACAGACCTCTCTTTCATTTCCTGAATTTAGGTTTCCTTTTGGTGTCTAGTATTCAGATTGCTTTTTAATATTTTTTATATGTGCTTAGTGCCAAGAGAGTAAGGGGCTTTTATTTTTTGACCAACTTTTCAGGGTTTCAGATCTTATTTTCTGACAGCAATGCATGGTGGCCCTCTTCCAGCATGTATTTGGTGCACTGCAGAGGCCTTTATACCTGATTCTTGCAATGATCTCAGCACCAGGGTGAAGGAGACACAGAATCCCACTGGTTTAGGATGAGTAAGGAAGTCTTTGGAGCTAGATACCCCAAAACAAGACATAAATGTCACTGTTTTCCTCTTTTCCTGTAAGTAGTGTCTCCTTCTTGTTTATTTAATGTCAGTATTCCTTTTATCATGAAGATGAGTTACTACTTTGTGGTTGTACAGAATACCTTTTCTAGATTCTCTGTGCACTGAACTTAATCAACCTGAGATACAATATTTAGAAGCTATTTCAATCAGTAAAATGTATTAACTCCTTTACTGATTCTAAAAATTAGGTGTTCTATCTTGTAGCACTACTACTGCTTATCTGTTATGAACACTTCAAATAATAAATAAAAATTCATAAAGTGAAATAGGAAGGAGTTTCAAAGCTTTCTGAAATGAAAATATTCCAGAATTAAATACATGGACAACTGTGTATATGAATTTTCATTGAAATAATATGATTTTGTGAGGGGAAAAAAGACTCAACAAATGTGTTTGGGCTAGTTTCAACTAAGCTTCTGGAAGCTTTATATAAAGTCAGAGCAAACAACCATTCAGTTTGCATTTGCAGGGAACTGTGATTACAATAAGCTATTAGCAATGCCAGGACTTTCAAGGGTTATGAATCACAAAGTCACAAAATCACTTCAGTTGGGAGGAAGCTCTTGAGCTTGTCTAGTTCATCCCCCTTGCTCAAGCATGGTCAGCTACAGTAGGTTGCCTGCCTTCTGCCCACCTGGGTTTGAATTATCTCTGCAGATGGAGACTCCACAGCTTCTCTTAGTAATGTGTTACAATGTTTGACCACTTTC
>VYZP01023315.1:0-23712 GCA_013400635.1 Hypocryptadius cinnamomeus | reverse complement strand
TAGTAAAACATGCAAAATTAAAAGATTGTATGAATGTCTTGAATTTTTAATTTCCCCATACTTTCTCTGTACTTATGACAAGATGTGCAATTTTACACAGAGCTTTAATTAGAACTAGATGGTGAGAACTGGGAAGCTTTATGAAAACACACCCATTTGCAATTGTATCTGGAGACTCCTAAAGATAATGAAATAAACTTCATATTTTTTCTCCCCTTGTACTTGGCTTTTCTGCCAACACATATTGTATCAATGTACAGCATTATCTGTAAAAACCCACCAAAAAGTAAAAATGTAAGAAAAATAAGACATGCTATATTTAAGAAAAATTAATATTTTTTTATGCTTTTTACAATGGTTTTGAAAAAAGTGTGCATAGTTTCTTAGTAAGGAACATGCATGACTTTTTCAGCATACAGAAATCAGGCTTTGTTGCAAGATCCTTATTAACTGATAATGCCTGGCATTCTGCTGAATGCATTGCCAAAGCATCACAGCCCTGCTACCTGGAGCAGGGCTACCAGTGAGGTCAATTCCTCCACTCTCACACTGATAAACACCTAAGGTTTGAATCTGCTGCCTGGTAGTTTAGATCAAGATTATAGACCTATGCTTTCTTCCTTTCTGGCTTAACCAAAAAAGTTCACCAAAAAGCCATGAAGGGATACTAAGATAAAACAAGTATTTCCAGGGAGTTGAATTTATTTTATTCTGTAATTCTGTCCTTTTTTTCTGAGGACTTGTTTTAGACCATCGAAAAATGTGGGGAACAACAGCTTAGGTTCATAAAATTGTTAGTACTGGTGGTAACAATGCTGAAGTAATAAGCAGGAGAAGGAACTTCAGTTTAATGTCCTGGGCCACCAAGGGCTCTAAACTAATTTTGATTTCTGTATGTTAAACATCTCTTTCTGAAAAAGCTATATTTAGCAAAAGTTGAGATTTTTATGCTCAGAGTGCTATCTAGACCAGGAATGATCACCCTTTAATTCTTGATCTGCACTGTGCCAATGGCCTAGAACAGTCCTCAGGCCCCCATGGGGCTGAGACTGCTACTGAGATTATTTGAATTATCCATGGTGGGAAAAAGCAAACCACCATGTCCTGCCAAGACTGCCATCACTAACTTGCTCAGTGTAATCTTACCCTGCAAAATGAAGTGCTAGAATGCTGGGAGAGCTGTTGCCTACAAATTGGTCCCAAAGCTTACAGGAGATTCTGATATGCATCTTGCAGGGTCAGGATCTTTTGGCTACTGATGTTCTTGAACTATTTGTTACTGCTTTTTTCCCCCTAGGAGACAGATGTTTTGGATAGACATGTACAGGAATTGTTGCAGACTATTTTTCTCCTGCAAATCTTTCACTGCTGGATTGCCAGGAGGATGAAGCAAAGTGCCCTGGCCTCATGTTGGCTCAATACACCTCCTTAATCCACAGCCTCACACATATGGCTCAGACCATCTTTTGCTGATTTGAAAGAAGATGAAGGATACCATTTTTCCCTCTTGTGCTTTTATCACTGTTGGAACAAAGAGGTTTATTCTTGTTATCTCCCTCTGGTGAGCAAAAAAGATAAACCACAGGACTCAGAAACTCAAAGAAAAGCTGAGAAATGTAACTAAAAAGAAAAACAAAGAGCTGGCAGTTGCAAGGCACTGCAGGAAGGCAAAGCTGGTGGGGTGCCCCATGCACAACACCCCCTCTGGGCCTAATGGATGAAGCTAATGTGAGAAGAAAGTGGCAAAAAGATGATAAGGATGTTTGTCTCCAGTGCTCTTTGTTCTTTGTTTTAGCATTTACCAGGCACCTTCTCTGCTGCTCAAATCTGTAACTAAATTTTAAAAAAAATCTATAGCTTTTTTGTTATTGCTAAAAAATAATAGATTTGCTCAGTCTCCTTCAAAGAAATTGTAACTGCACCTGAAGCTCTGTGTAGACTTTAGCCTGCTGCCGTAAGAATCAAAATACCTGCTCTTCTAACCTGCAGTGTGTTTTACTAATAGACTGCAACACCTTTGTAATCCAAGACCAGAGTACAGCAGTGACAGCCACACGTTTCTTCAGTTCCACAGCAAGTTGCAGCACTGCTGATGTTAGCTGCTGAGAAAGCTTGCAGCTGATGTGCAATCCTGCTAATTAGGACTAGTGTACACATCAACTAGTCTATGACTTGTACTCATACCAAAACCAAATACACGGGAGGCCTCTCTCTTCCACTGATAACAGCTTCTCTAAGAAGTCTTTCATAAATGGCTCTTTAAAAGCCGCCTTCTCTATGCACCTATTGACATTTGTGTATTGATCAACATAGAATATTTATATGCAGCTTCCAGCTGATACTAGTCTCAGAAGAAAAGAGTCAACGAGTGATGCATATTGTTTCTTTACTTGCTGTCTCCAAGTCATAAACCGAGTGTTTTTCCAGCTTTAGCTAGAAAACAGTGAAGTGATAGGATTTGTTTCATTTATGACAACACGGGACACTATTTCTTAGTATAAATTTAAATTATTAACACTTGAGTTGTTTGTAAAGGTGGTGTACACCAGGAGTACTAAGGTATTACTAATGATTTTTTGGCTTAGAATTTGCTTGAAGGACATACAAACAAATTCAAGCTGATGGCTAAGTGTAATTTAAGCTGTAATGCAGTCTCCTAATGAGAGTTTATGTCTACTCTGTGCAATGATGACTGCTGAAACAGATAATACTGACACATCTAGAAAACCAAAGCAATAGAAAAGATGGTATCACCACATTATTCATTATTTTTATGCCTTTTTCCAAAGGAACCAAGCTAGGGAAAAATATGGAGATAAGCAGGGTTTCAAAATCATTTTGGCAATGATAATAACATACTTATTTAGGACACCTCATTCAAAAAAGTTTTGCACCCAGAGATTTTAATTAACTGCATATACCAGACAAAGAAAACACAGAAACTCAGCCATTTCTGAGGAAGAGCTCAAGCGATTGTACAGATAAAGGATGAGCTGTGAAAATCAGCTTCTCCAGCTGATACAGAGGACTAGCTGCTTACATCAAAGCTGCAGGGTCAGTGTAGGCAGCTCCCCGCCCAGGCCAGTGGGATGTATCATGGGGAGAGGCTGGGAAATACAAGAACTTTTTAGCTCTTTAGGTCTTGGCAGGGGTGAAGCAAGACACAGTTCATCAGTTTCCAAGCAACTGCTGTTGCAGGAGCTCCCATAGCACATGCCTGCCCCAGATCTCACACACAGCCTCCTATGCCCTTACACACCAACCTGGGCTGGACTGGACCCTACCTGTCCCTCTCCTGTCCTTGGCCTCCTCTCTGGTGCTCCCCCATTACCCCTCAATGACACCCAGCACTCTCACAGCTGCCACACTGCCTGACACCCCAGGTACTCCCAGCACAGCTGGCACCCCACATCACCTGGGCCTCATTTCCTGCAGATTTGCAACTGTTTGCAACTGCAGACACATCTTCCTGCAGTTTTCCAAATTATTGATCCTGACTGTCACTTGTGCAAGAAATGCAGCTGCTTTGACAAAGAGAGAGCAGTACTGGAGTGCCTGCCTGAACCTCCCCACCACTCCTGGACTTTCTCAGGAGCCAGTGTGACAATACAGCTTGGTGGCCCTGCACACCTTCTTTCTGTCTGGAGACTGAAAACACTTCAGTTTTCAAGTGCTTCATAGAAAACCTTTGTATTGCACCTGTCTCACAGGGAGACACTTCCTGTGCTCTATAGAAAGTGAATCACAGGACATGAACAAGGCCTTGGACATATATCCTTTTCTGCTTCCAGCTTCAGAGCTCCCAGCCCTCACCAACTGCAACTACCACTGCTGCTCCTCAGAAAGGGGCTACTGCACCAAGTGGATAATTTGCTCTGGCCAGCACTTCCAGCAGAAAGCCCTGCACTGTGCTTTGTACGCCAAGAACACACATGGCAGCAGCCTTTACAGCAGTAAGCGCCTGTAAGAGTGGGAAAGTGGTGGGATTATCTGCTGATTCTGAGGACTGTATTCAATTATTTTACTAGCAAATATTTTATTCATAAAATTCTATGTCATTTACTCTGTATTTTCAAAGTAGAATGTTTGTTTCAAGAATGTGTCCACAAAGTAAATCAATCAATTATGGGTTCAGGCTTAAACAGTGTATTATTGTAAGATGATTAGCTAGGTTTTTCTGCAGTTAATGACAGAATTTGTTCAAGGAGTTTCTGAATCAACTTTGGTTTCATGTATTTTCAGCACAATTGCCAAGTTTGATTTAACTATACCACGTGGCTGCCTGAGGTGCTTTAGATTGACCCAGGTTGACAATGAACATTTGTTGGTCCATTGCTCTTAATTATATAAACCTTCCCATTACCTCATCAAGTTTTTCTGCTTTACAGTAAGAAAGAGTACGTAAGCATTAGGCTGGAGTGGGCTCTTCTCCCCTTCAGGGCCCTTACATTAGCACAGGTAGCGCAATGTCCTGATTATCACTGAACTGTTAGCAAAACTTCAGTTTTCCATACCTATATGGTATTACTTCAGTCATACACTGTCTTTTGTATCTTCCTTGCATATGATATCAGCCTGCTAGCAGGTTCATGTTAACTTCTGTTGGTCCATCAGTCTCTTTAAAAATTTGGTTCAAGACTTTAGGGTAGTGTCAGAGTGTTACTCTATCTCTATTTGAGTGCATTTAACGTAGACTAACAACTGGGATCATGCACTGATCTTAACATCGGGTACTACTAAACAGAATAGCGTAGTCAGTGCTAGCTAACAAGTGAATAGAATTATTTCAGTAAGGTTACAAGAGGCAAGTATGTTTTTTAGGAGGGAGCAGTCCATGCATATATTCAGGGAAATGTGGCATCTGACATACTTGTTGCTTTACATGAGGTTTCTTTTTGTTATATACTCATGTTTAATCTCTGAGATCTTTTTGTTTATAATCTTTTCCAGACAGGAAAATTAACTGCAGGGCAATAGTTGATTGTCTAATACAAGAAAATGAGAGTGCTATATTTCAGAGGGTCTATAAGTCCTCTTTAAGTATTTCAAAGCAGACAAAGAACTAGAAGTTGTCTCACCTCTAATGTGTATAGTCCTGTTAAAATAGAATTCAGTTCAATAAGGATTAACTCAAATTTAGGTTGCAACTGGCTCCTTAATTTAATTCCAAAAGTATTTTTAATGTACTGACTTTTTCATGCCTACCAGGCAAAAAAGTATACAGGAAGTTTTTTTTTGTTTTGTTTTGGGGTTTTTTGTTTGTTTGTTTGTTTTAATAAAGACTTCAAAAAAACCAAGGAAACTGTATAAACAACTTAACTACCAATCCTTAAAGTCAGGAGAACAATGTTCTGCTCTTGAATATCTATTTTTTCACTCAGGCAGCTCTTGGAAATACTTACAAAATATATGCAGTTGACAAGAACAGTGGAACAAGTTCCACTTGAGTAATTATGTATTAAATTTAAAGCACTTTACAAGTAAAAACAAGTCATAGAGAATGAGTATCTTCAAAACCACATTTTCTTTAACTTAGAACAAAATAAGCATTTGAACAGTCCAAGAGGAACATGGCATATTGTGAGGAAAGCTAATTTACCTTTCATTGTGAGGTGCTGTACAGGTACTGTGCAGAAGTGTTCTTTTCCCGGATGATGGAAGCCACCATGTCCAAATGCAGGTGCCTCCCCGTGCACAGAGATGTGTCTTTCTCACAGCCCCTTAGTTTTGCAGAGAGATCCATGTCCTATTGCTTCTTGTTAGATTATGCAAACTGTCTTGGTTTAGAAAGACAGGTGACTGCTAAGGAAGGCAGGAGCCTCCCCTGAAATGGAAAATGTAAACCCCCCTGCAACTCCAAATTGCTAGAAATTTTAAATTAAGGGGCTCTCAGGCAAAAAACAAAAAAAAAAAAGNAAGGGGCTCTCAGGCAAAAAAAAAAAAAAAAAGGGAGCAGGAAATAACAGTTCTTTCATAGGAAGAAAATAAAAAGATAAAATAAACAATGCAGTAAACTAAAACAACACTGACAGAGTCAGAACACAACCTGACACCCTGTTGGTCAGGGTGTTGGTAGCAGTCCAAGTGGAAATGTGGCTGCAGTCCTCCTGGAGTGTCAGGTGTGGTTCTGTTGGAGCAGGGTTCCTGTAGAAAAAGGTGTAGTCTTCCTCTGAAGATCCAGTTAAAGAAGAAGCAGCTGTTCCTCTGGGAAAATCTAGTGGAGAAAGCCGCGCTGGTGTTCCAGAATCTCAAGATTATATTCTGGATAGAATGCTTAACAGAAGACAACTGCCATACAGATGGCAAATAGAATACAATTTGCTTGACAATCCAGGACACAAAGGAAATGAACTAACTACTGCACACCATACAAACATCCTAGAGGGCATATTTTAGATCCTTAGGGTGCTGGTGGTGCTGCATTTTCTCTGGCAGCAGGGCTATTTCAACAAGTTTCTCAGCTCTGTGCTGCAGTTCGTCGTCCCATCAGGTCTGCAGCTGATGGGAACCTACCTTAAATGGCATACAAGGCATGAAGACAACTGTCAAATCAAAGAAAAAGAAACAGTTTTTCATGTGTTGTTTTTGTTTGTTTGGTTTCTAAACCAGCATGATTTGACTGTTAAGGTCATTATGGCCTTGGCCTTTCTGCAATTCACTAGTATGCAAAGAGCATGAATTCCTGAGTACTCAAAGGGTGAAGGGACTATTAGTTCATTTGGTCTGCAAGAGGGAAAGTGGAAGGATGTTTTGATCCTACAGGTATAGAGACTTCAAGCCAGGTTAATTCCTTAATAACATTTATTGAGATGATGCCCATTAAAAAAACCCCTAGCTTTAATTAAGCTGCATATTATGTTTTCTTAAATATTTTATTAAATAAATAATATTTGAGGTAATAAAATAATCATTCTGGAATATAATAATGTCTCAGGCACTGAGGGAATAGAGTATGAAACTCATTAAAATGTAATAATTGAGATATTACCTTGTTACTTGCATTTCAATATCATGCACATACTTATCTTGTAGGTTAAAGAGTTCTCAGTGATAGTTATTGGAACTTGTTTGTTTTAAATTAGTCCCAGAAGGGTTTTCCTTGTATTCCCTTTAGAAAAAAGTGGATATTAAATATTTCAATTGTAATAATTCTGAAGTTTAATATAAATTCAAGAAAGTTAAAAAGTACCAATTTCACTTCAGGAAAGTTTCATGTCCACAAAATTTAATGCATATTTCTCCTTCATTCAAGAATATTGAATGAAGAAAACAGTAATGTTACTATAACTTATTTATACAGTGGAACAAATTGCCAACACTTGTACTAGGCAGTTTACCTAAGGAAGTACATAAAGAAAATAACGAAGCTTTTGTTTGAAGTTCAACTTTTATATATGCTTCAGGTACTTAAATATTGTAATATCCAAGCTATATGGAAGTCTCATGGAATAACCATGAGACGTGTCTGGGTAAAGGATGCAGCCTCCTAACCTAGGAAAGAGGAGTTAGCATAAACAGAGAGGTTGACAGGTCACAAATTCTCTAGACCCTTGGACAAAATCCTACAGATCTAGGTCCATTTACAGCAGGTCAGTCCATTACCTTTTAGAAGTACTTAGGTGTCTGTGTCATTGTGGTCTCATTTTTCTCCATGTTTTAGCAAATTTTAAAATAAATTCAATCATACTGCAAACTAATATATTACCTAGCATGTTTACCTGTATATTCAAGGTCAAGGCTCCCCACTGGGTTTCCTATCTAAGTATTAATAACAAAGCTGTGAACTTTCAGGTGGCTTTTTCATTCAACTTTTACAGCTTCTGATGATTAGATCGAATGAACTATTGACCATTGTTCCATATTATACAGCTTTTTATTATGAGATTTACTGACCTTTACTTGATATTACCCATCTTAAGAAACTTTGGAGCTTTATGTCAGTTTCTGATGGAAGTTTTTGTCTATCAAACTAGTAAATATAAAAACCTTCTCATAGAATAAAAATCATAGGCATTGGATTTACAGAAATCAAGAAAATTCAGGAAGTTTTTAGTCTATGGGTTAGCAAGTAGTACAGTTAAAACAAGGCTGTAAATCCAGAATTACTGAATTGAAACCTAATGGTGCATTTTAGCTAATAAAATCATGATTACATTTTACATTATGACTTCAAGTAGATATAGCCACAGTACAACCTTCAGTGTTATGCAGAAATATTGAAAATTGGTGTAAGTATCTCTCTGCTATCCTATAGTTTGCAGTACAGATGCTGAACAACGCCTTATTTTTCACTTCAGTATTACTTCATTTCAGGCTCACACCTCTGTATACATTACATAGCTATCCTGCTTTCTTTTCTGCAGTTTAGTCCACAAACAAGAGATAAAAATGTACAGAGAGCAGCAGGAAAGGTTCTTCCAATCTTTCAATAGCTTCTCCAAGGACAGTTAGCTGAAATACATAAATAATTGAACTGTGGTAGCAGAGATAAACTCAATCCCGTTTTGATTGCTGAGGCCACAGCAACAGCTTACCAGAAAAGATAATGCCAGGATCTCATTGTGCCTCCAGATCAGGCCAGCACAATCCTAACGGTTCCTTCTTACAACTTGGGATTGTTGTGACCAAGGGGCAGCACCCAGCACCTTGCCTTGTTGAACCTCACACAATTGGCCTCAGTCCGTTGGATCCAGCTTGTCCAGATCCCTCTGCAGAGCCTTCCTGCCCTCCAGCAGGCCCACACCCCCATCTGATTTGGTGTCATCTGCAAACTGACTGAGGGGGCACTGGATCCCCTTGTTCAGATCACTGTTGAAGTATTGAGCCCTGGGGAACACCATTAGTGACTGGCTGCCAGCTGGATGTAGCTCCACTCACCATCACTTTCTGGGCCCAAGCAGCTGGCCAGTTTCTTATCCACTGCCCAAAACAGGAGCAGCCAGTTTCTCCAGGAGAATGCTGTGGGCAATGGTGTCAAAGCCTTTACTTTGATTTACAAAGTACTGTCTGTGCTGCACAGAACCACTGCCCATGCCTATTTGTCTCCTTCTTACCACCCATTACCACCCATCTCCCTGCTCTCACTCCTCTGTTTTTTTTGTCCAATCAGCCCTTTGCAACTCACTCTGGTCTTCAGCTGAGTGCAATCAAAATCTATTTCTCATAGAGCACTGGGCACCCAAAGCTGCAAATAATTGCAAAGCAGCAAGGTGGTGACAGCCAAAATTTTGCTCCCAGTAGAGTGTTCTGTGTATGTCTCAGATTGTGTGAGCCAGGGGAGCCCAAGCTCCCTGTCCTGGGTCTTCCAAGGCTCACCTTCATGTGGGCTGACACATTAGGGACAGGATGCTTGTGTGTGTAGTAGCCTGGACTAGACAAATAAACATCAACGAGTAGGGAGAAAAAAGGGCTAATGTTCTGAAAGGTGTCCTTGTCCCTTTAGAGGGCAAGGAAAGAGGTGGTGGGGTTATACTTGAGGAGATTGGTAAGGCTTGGGATAGATGATGGGAGGAGCTTGTTAGACATTCATAAAGACTTGGTTGAGTAAGTATTTTGTTCTGTAACAAAAGGGAAGTAACGTTGTGTATCATCCAAACAAGCTTGTAGGTTGTTCAATGATACAAAATTCTCACATAAATAGAATCTTGTATAAGACACAACAAAGCCTGATTTCAGGCTAAACATTAGCCTGTTTTAAAAGATGTATGCACATAATCAAATTTTTATCCTTTTAGATAAATGGGTAAGTACTACATTTAAAACTCATTATCTGTAGGGCCAAAGTATAAACCTCCAATTTAGACACCTAAATGAAATGGTCAGATTTTCAAATGTGTTAGTTATTCAGACATTCTGAGGCAGCACATTTCAGAATAGGACCATGCCATTTAACTGTAACAGAGCAACCAAATCGTACAAATAACTACAGTTTTTCTCAAAGCAATGTGAATGCTGCCATCTAGCTATACAATATCAGCATATCTCTAGTCCAGTTCTGCTAGACACAAACCATTTCAGTTTCAGTTTGGAATAGAGCAGAATAGAGATTAAAAAATTCCAATTGCACTTCCATCAATTAAAAAAGTTGGCTGCAGCATTCATTATAAAAAAGAAACTATACTATTATAAAATACTAATTTAACAGCAAACTGAAAGGATAAGAACAACAAAGTTAAAATTATTGCATCTGATGGTGAACAGGCCTTCTGAATGACGTATTTTACAAATGCAGGATTTTATTTTTCAAAGGTTTATACATGCCTTCAGAAAAATGGACTTAATAATAACGTTAAAAACACACATATGTAAACTGAAGTCCAGATCCATTTTCCAGTTCAAGATTTATTTACCAAAGCTCAGCATTTCTACAAAACACTGTTTAAGAAATATCCATTTTGTTATGTTTGATCCATAAACTGTTTGGAAGTGTTTATGTAGTGTCAGCTGAAGAACCCTCAGTATTCTCACAGTACTGTTTGAGTTCTGCCATGGCCATATGGAGGCACTTTGGGATGAATATCATTGCACACTCAAGATGTTGATCCACCAAGCATCCCACTGAACATCTCTTCGGGTAACCAAAGGACCAAGAGAGAGCCGACACGTGCACAGGACTCATCCTGATACTGAGAAGGCCATGGGTGGTCTCAGCACCTAGACTTGGGAACTAGAAGAATTTTCACATTTCATCCAGAGTATTATGTACAGAGTTGGACAGAGCCAGACTGCTGTTTGAGTTTACTCAGTGGACAACTGCAATCACTCTGGTTGAACTCCTGCCCATCAATTTGAGTAGCTTGTATTTCAAAACAAATAGAGATATACTACTCCTTAAATTCTTTTTCCTAGGTGGGGAAAATCAATGTAATTACAGGACAGATATGCCACCTAGTTAAACACACAGTCTCTAAGTACAAAGCTATTTGGAAAGCTACCCATTTCCCACCTGAGGAAAAAAAATCTGCTTCATCTAGCACACACATAGTGAGATTCCAAATAGATTGTGACATTTATTCAAGGACGGACATACCTTAAACATAAGAGGAGAGGAAATCTACCTAAGCAGATGTCTTTAATCTAGTATTTAATATAACCATGCCAAATAGGACATAAAATATGACAAATATCCCTGCATAGGATCAGTCAATAAAATTCTCTAGTCTAAAAACTGGTCAATACCAGGTTCATCAAAGGAAGATGCAAGAAAACATACTGTTATTTACAAAATAACAGCCCTCAGGCCCATTCTAATTTAAGCAACAGGAGATAGGTCTGAATTTCAAATTGTGAAGAGCTGAGACTACAAGAAGATGACCCAGAACTTCCATGGGCAGGGTTGCAGATTGCCTCATCTAAATCATTAGGAAAACAAGTGTTTCCCCAAATCATCTGTAGAAAAATCTTGATGAAATTTATTCTTCCATACAGTATATCACAAGGCCCTAATTCTGCCAATATAATTTTGGAATAGCACACTGTAAAGTTTGGGTTTATGTGCTTTTGTGGACACACACACACACACACACATACCGCTAATTAGAACTATGGCTTCTTATTAAAAGTCAAAGAGACTACATGCAATCAATTTACTAACTCAAGTTATCACAAAGGCAAAGCCACTTGGATATTGAATAACATGGAAAAAACAACACTTGATTTTACTGGTGCTATACATCAGTTTTCAGTTTGACATATTAGTACTTGATGGTGGTGTGAGACACAGAAACCAGAAGACAGAAGAGAAGTTACCTTTCATGTCCCTAGAGAAAATAATTCGTGGTGCAATGCTATCAATATGCAGACCTCTGTTTCTCCTAAACATTAAGAGTATTAAAAATATATATTTAATTATGGATTAAGTATGAGATGCACTGCTTTCTAACTCTGCACTTTCAATCTTGCATTTTTAATCTTCTGTGTAGCCTTCCACCCCCTTCAAAAAACCTGTAAAACAACAACTAAGAAACCCAGGATAAATGTCATAATTCAGTATTATTTATTAGCTGCATACAGTTTCATTCCTGCACTTATGGAGGGCAAAGTGCCCCTCAATATTCTCTCTTTTTTGACAGCAGCATACTTTTCCAACTTTGGTGCTGAAAGAAATATATTTCAACATCTCTGCTGCTTTTTGCAGTCTGACAGCATGTCACATCATTCTGAGAAACATGTAGCTGCTATCTAATAAAGTATCCACTGTTCCAAGTGCCACAAAGGAGGCATGATGGAATGCCTCCATCAGCATTTGAATTTATTCTTCCTCTGAACTGAACAACCAGCATCTCAATATTGTATCAACATGCGTGGATACCTTGAGTTTTGTGGTGCCCAGCTTTGCTGTGGTCTGTCACAGCACCTATAAACCATCCAAGAGAAGAGCTTTGTTACCACTTTACAGAGCCAGATATTTCCCTGGTATTTCCTCTTCTGAACATTTCTGTCAGCTCATTTTATGTATTGCTGAATAAACAAACTGAACTCCCAGTCATCTTAAGCTGGCCCATCATCTGTCTCTCTCATTCTCCCATTGCTGTCCCCATTAGCAGACCCTCCAAGAGCACATTGATCCCTTTCCAGAAATATTTTCCTTAGGCTGAACTTGAGGACCATGTTTGTAGTATCTCTGACAGTCAGAAATGTTAAATCTGGGGTCCCATAAAATGGTCGTGGTTTTCTGTGCTTGCTCTGTAGATACAACACAAGAATACAGCAGACTGGGGAGACAGCATTTAGTGATTACACACATGCAAATAATTGCTTCCAGCAAAAGGCAGGGAAAAACCTTGCCAAGATGGCAGCAGCCTGGCACATGGCCAAATGCAGCGTACAGATGCTGTCTGGACTTGGATCTGTTTCTTTGTACTGGTAACAGCCAGGTTATTCCACCACTCTTTGGGACTGGCCATCCCAGATGGGACTGTCTCAGAAAGCAGGTGCCTTTCCTACGGCATGTATGGCATGTTTCATACTCGTCTGCTCTAAGTGCATTATCCCTGCTTGTATCTCAAGGCTGTCAACACTGCACAGAGATGCTGAAGATGTGTTCTTGCACCTTAACAAAGTGCCAGGTCAGTCTGAGGTCAGTGGCTGGCATAATTTTAAAAAGGTGAAATATTACCCTTGTCAGACAGCTGTTATTGTCGTTTCATCGCTTGGTCTCAGAATAATTTATCTGCAAATGATTATGGAGTTTGAAGTCAGAAAAAAGGTAATAATCACAGTGAGATCATCTATTCATCTACCACAGAAGTTTTTACTATTGTTAGGATCTGTGGAATAATTATATATTCAGTTGTACCCACACAACAGTGATTTATTGTGCTTCCATCAGTGATTCGGAGGCTGCTGACTCAAAGTACTCTGTCTATGCAGCCTGATTCCCATTGGATGTGTAACCAGGCTACAGTTGTATTGGCAATTGGTGTGAGCCAATGAAATTTATCTGCATACAACTTAGTGGTTTGGGAGAATTCTCACATCATTTTTATTCACAGCCTCACTCCCCCCAGTTTGTTAGCATTTACAGACCAGTTTGAGATCCCTCAATGATTTTACTGTTTGTGATGTTTAAACAGCTTAGAAATATATATACATGCCTATATACCTTAATACATTACATACATAGATATTGCCTAGCTTGCATAGAACTTTATGTTATAATGCATAAAAAGGAGATATTTGAGGGAAATTATTTTTAAGAAAGTGCAGACAAAAATTAAGCAAGCTCACAGTGGATGTTAAGATTGAAATCACTAAAGATATAGCTTACCATAAGCAGAATTAGCATTTACAAACGAGGTTGAAGACTTGCAGAAAAAACCACAGTTTAAAATTTGCAGATTCAAGTGAGGTAAAAGCAGTTTATTCCTATAGCTGTAGGAGGGAACATGTCATGGTAGCAATTCAACCCTCAGTCTAATTCTGACTTAAAGCAAAAGTACTGGGGCTTATATAAATTCACAAGAGATACAAGCTGCCCTGTGAGGTGGAGGGTGATACAGCAGAGCAGCATCTGGTAGAAGGAGAGGTTGTCAGGGCACATGTGCCTATGTGGTCCTGTAAGAGCTCAGAGCACAGCCTTGGTACTCACCTGTCCAGCTCATCCCTCCCTCGTTTCTGACACTGCTGTGCCCCTCATCAACTTCTGGACCTCACAAGGTGTGCTCCCACAAAACAGTGTTGGTAAAGGTACCCCTTGCATAGTTAAAAACCTTTACAAGTCCTTCGATTGTCTTGTGGCCCTGCTTCAAAAGAGAGTGTCACTTTTTGTTATAAAAACATTTTTAATTCCTCGTAAGCTTTGCGTATACGGGCATAACATAATCCAGTAACATTTGGTTACCTGAGTGCAACCTGCCATCTGCTTAAACAAATTTTTAGGTCCCTCTCCACCAGTCCAAACCCTCATCTGTCCACACACTGCTCCACATGCAAATATTGTCCTCACTGCAGTTTGGAAAGAGGAACCCTCCCTGATTTGTGGACAACTTGTCTCTCATCATCTCTGCTGTTCAGAAAGAGGAACTCTCCCTGATTTGTGGACAGCTTGTCTCTCATCTCACTGCTGTTCAGAAAGAGGAACTCTCCCTGATGCATGGACAACTTTTTCTCTTTCAGGTTGCTCTCTGTTTCTTGTCAGTAGGAAAAGGACCGAAGAGTGGGCATGTGAAAAGTTTAGAACACAGAATTCCTAGAGAAATGTTATGCTAGAAACCAAATTATGTGACAAATTTCCAGAGATACTTTGGAGCTAAATGAAGCTTAGAGGTAAACCCATCTGCCAAAGGGCTGGACAGGGCTGCCACTACATAAAGTCAGTATTTACTATGAATTTCTTATGGTCTGTGGTCCTGAGTGTGTTAAATGTTGATTCACTGTCAGTACACACATGCAGTACCTGAGAAAGCAAGTTAGTGAGCCTGAACAGAGCTGAAACCCAGCAAGTTCTGGAAGAGCTAGCACAGATAAAGAGTCATGCACCGTGGAATGCACCTTCACTAGATTTGACCAGGCTAGAAATTTTCCACTTGGAAGTCAAGCTGCTCAAGAATTTTAACACTGATTATCAAAGCTGCAAATCAGTAATATACTGCCAGATTATGTCCAGTAATTTGAGCATCTATTTCACTGAACAGTTGGAAGTTTGACTGAAAACATGAGTGTTCGTCCTCTAAGGCAAGTGCTGGATGTTTAGTGAGATAATTTTTTTTGTGTGTTTTCACAGCACCTGTGCACAAATGCAGATACCCTTTCTCACAGCCCAGCACTTAGGGCAGCAACCAGCTCCAGCTTGCCCAAGGTGGTAAGTAAGTCTCACCTGGAGACAGCGACCTTTGGAATTACAACCTTGCTCAGTGCAGCCTGCCTGTTTGGCACAATTAGAGTAACAGCCAAAATGAAATGAGAAAACATGACAAGAAAGGGGAGACTTCAGAATGATAGCTTTTGGGCCTTATTTTTCCATTTTTTGGATATTCATATCGACTCCATAACTAGAATTGGGGTATATGTGCTTTTGTACACACACGTACACCTAATTAGAGTTACAGATTCTTATTAAAAGATGAAGAGATCTATGGATTTCAATTACTAACTCAATTCCTTACAAATGGCAAAGCCACTCAGCTACTGAAAAACAATAGGAAAAAACCCCCATGGTATCACTGGGTGTATACGTTATTTTTCAGTTTGACGGGTTGATCACAGATGGTGGTGAGAGCCACAGAAACCAGAGTCAAAAGAGAAGCGATCTTCCATGTTACCAGCGAAATAACTTTATAGTGAAGTGAAATCAACATGCAGACCTCTGCTCCTCCCAAACATCAGGAGCATTAAAAAAAAGAGAATTTAAAAAAAAAGAAGACGTTTAAGTGGGGATACGGTATGAGATGCGCTGCTTTCTAACTCCGCATTTCCTATTTTGCATTTTTAATCATCTGCGTAGCCTTCCAACCCTCCCCCCCAAAAAAACAAAACAACAGAAACCAAACTCACAAAAACAAACAAACAACCCTCCAAAATAAAAACATTCAAACAAACACAAAACCAAAAAAAAAATAACACCAAAACCAGGACGAACTGCATACTCCAGCGTTATTTATTAACTGATAGAGCTCCTCCCCGCGCTCAGGCCAGCCCGCGCCGGGTGACGCCACAGCCGCGACCCTGCGGCCCCGCCCGCTGCCGCCTGACCCGGGCGGGGGCGGTGGTGCAGGCGGGGCCGGGCCAGGCGTGGCGTGGCAGGGCAGGGCTCGGCTCAGCGCGGTGGAGGCTCCCGGCTCGGTGAGGCGGGCATGGGGTCCGGCCCTGCTGGGCTGTCGGGGGTCCCTGCGGAGCCGGCGGGCTCTGGTTGTAGCGGGGCGGGCAGGGGGAGGCACCGGAGCGGGCCGAGGCCGGGCGGCCGCCGGAGAGCCGGGAACGCCGCGGGCAGGTGGTGGGAGGGAGAGGCGGGGAGGGCCGGGATCTGGGCAGGTTGAGGTGACCCTGATGGTAAATAATGTATTGAGTGTTTTGAGAGATTATTTGTCAGAGTACTTCGGAAAGCTGCTCCTGTTTTTTGTTTTTTTTGTCTTGTTGTTTTGTTTTTAAAGGATTCGTGTCAGACCGTTTTGAGTTTCTTGAATCTGGTAAAACGTTGGGAGTGATCAGAAACCGGCAGGCACACATAGCTAATGAAATAGTATTAAATAGCAGTCTTACATAACACTGAATTTTCCATGACGATCTTGCAATGTTTTGGAATGGTAGTACGATGTCTTTGTACTTTGGTGCTGCGAAAAACGTCAGTGCTGGGCAGCGCAGCTGCGACATGAAGGGCATTATCTGCCTTCCTGCTTTTCCGCTCTCTCTTTTAGAGAAGTGACAAGTAGGTACCCGGGGCCTGAAAGCTCTGTGGTGACAGCATGTGATGGAGGTGCAGACCAAGGAGTCCAGAAGGAAGCTCTTTTATTTGGACATAAATAATCTTAAAGCAGCAGTAGATGAGGAAGATTAGACATGCTGGCTGAGTGAATGTATGTGCTAGGATACCAGCCTGAGAAGGTGTAGGTTGAAATGTCGGAGGATGGCGGTTTACCGAAGTATTTGGTAATTTTGAGAGGAAGAATTACTTTAATAGCACTCACTCTTTCTGTTGTCTACTCTGTGATATTATCTAGCAATTTTTTTTTCTTTGCTTAAAAACTAGGAGTAGGCCACCACTTAATAAAAAATTTAAAGGCTTCTTTAAGCAATTTAAATAAGCTAAAAGCATAAAAATGTAAATTTCTTAGGCAGTACCTGGCTTGTATTAGTTTATATTCTAGATACCATTTAATTCTTTCAATTCTTGAAAGTTACTAATACTTTCTTACTTGCTCTTTTCATACAGGAATAAGGCTTAAACAGTTGTGTTTGCATGATACTTCCTACTTTGTGGCTGAGAGAAAAACAGTTGACAAATAAGAAGAACTCTCAGATTAAGGGTGTTTTAGTTCAGGGGTTTTTTTTAAATTTGATTTGCATTTTCCTCCCTTACTCTCCTTCAAAAATAGTGAGTTGGCAAGTGTATCCTGCCTCTGTCAGTCAGGCTGTTTAATCCTCTTAATAAGCCTTAGACTTCATGTTTACAGTCTAGCAGTGAGATCCACCATTGACCTGTATTTTTGTTAATATACATTACTTTTTAATGGAGTGGACTTTCCTGCTTCAGAGGAAGGATGGGTAAGATGGTAGCTTACAATATTGAATTAAACTCAAGTTTCATTGTTGCACTGTAGCCTCCTTTGCTAAAGTCACTTAAAACCACAGAGTATATCTGTACTGATAGAAGAAAGAGGGCTCAAGTGCTCGACTGATCTGTGATTATCTACAGTGCCCTTTAGCTCTTGCCTCAGTTTTGGACTGGCTTTCTCTGATACAAAGTTCCTCTAAATCTTAATCAACACTAAATGGTACAGATCTGGCCTGATCTGAACACGCCATAGGACCTAAGATTAGCTTGCAGTGCTCTCAGTATTGTAATACACATTTTCCCATTTATTACAGCATTAAAACAGAGGAAATGAGATTCATCATTGTACAGGAGTGGATTACTCCTGTAATATTTATTACAGGAGTAAATATTAAAACATATACAGATAAATATTAAAACATGCAGGACGCTCAAATGCTATATTAAGATCATGCACTGAAAATAATAGTGAACAAGGATATTCCTTGGATAAGATCAGACTGGTATTTAAATGTTCTCTTTCAGAGAATATTTATTCTTGTGTTGTGAGGGAGCAATTAGATAAGCTCATTTAATACCATCCATTCTTTTGTATTAGTTGTAATAAATTACTAAGAATAAATGAAATTAATTTCTTTGGGCTGACTTTCAGTTCTCACGTTTAGCTTGAAATCTACTGTGAAGTCCTTCCTCCATTTCCAAGTGCTCTGGCAACCAAATGCATTATTTGGAGGTGACTGTGCTGCACATATACTGCAAACTTGGGATGTTTCAGACAATCAGAGTTCCTGAGCCAGCTTTTGTAGCTCTGCCGTGCACCAGTGCTGTGTGGACACTGATGGTGCTGACATCTCCATTTCCTTACAGACCTTTTCTGGTGTCATTAAAGACAGAGCTTTGGCAAGAACAGTGCTGTTGTCAGTATGAGAACTATACAGTGAAGAGTAAATTAATTAAATATTAAGTTGAAATGTAGTTAGGATTTTACTTGATGTCTCTTCTTGTTATATGCTAACAATCACTAGTAAATTAATTATTTGAAACCTGCCAAGTATCTTTGCATTAGCCTCACCCAGAAAAAAAAAAAGGCAAATCAATAAACATGGGTCAGAGGGGACTTGTACTGCAGTTGTGTTCACACAGATGAATCATTTACTTCAAGCCTTGAGAAAGCCTTATACAGGCTGGGGGATACAGGCACTAAAAATCTTCAACCAGTACATTTTGCTCAATAGAGAAGTAAATGGTGATGATAGATTAATTTTGTCTGTTGTTCTCAGTCTTCTAAACATTTTCTGTGTTTTAAGAACCTACAATTTTCAAATCAGAGTCTTAAAATTCTCAAATCAGAGTCTTTACTGTTAAATTAGTTTTCATCTTCATACCTTAATTAAAAGAAAAAATGGATTTTTCAGTAGTAAATACAAGTGTTGACACAGTGATGTGGTTTGGCTGTCACCAGTTTTTTTTGCTATAAGGATCCAGCTATATTCACAACCTTATCCGGAGTTCTTTCCAATTGCTTTTACTCTAATTGTTTGCTGTTGTGGTGGTCAGGAACGTCTAACTTCTAAAGGTGATGTCCTTGGTGATTAGTAAATACACACTTATGCCAGTGTTGTTCTTTAGCTTAAAGATGCTGAGCCTCTTGGCAACAAGTGACTGCAGTCAATCAGAAAAATCTCCTCTAGACCAAAATTTGCTACATGATGGGCAGTGAACCTGGTGGCTTGAGCTGCTGCTGACCCATTCCACTGGGCTGCCTTCTCAAGCACCCCTGTTATATTCTGAGCTATGTATCTGTTACTGTGCTGAAACCATGCATGTTGACTTTTACATGAAATTGGATTCTGTAGCATCATAAAAACAGATACCTCCCAGATTACATGGCAGTTCTGTTGTGTGACTGTGGATGCATCAGTCGCCTAAATGCGGTTTGCATTTTCATTATAGAGTGTGGAAGTAGAACAAAGCATTCTTTGCCTCCTTAAAATCTTTTCATGACCTGCACTTCGTAATTTTCTCTGTTTTTTGTTGGAGTATAGGAAGGATATTTTCCAGATTATATTTTTTAGCTTGTTGATAGTCTAAAACAAGAAGAGACATTAAGTAAACTTAAATGTAGGTACTATTTCAGGATTTTATTACAAGTGTGGATTTAATTATATTTTCTTTCCCAGTAATTATTTATTATTTACTGATTTACTTTCTTCTTTTCACCCATTATATTTATAAAGACTAATCCAATCTCTTAGCCTTTTTGTATTGCCTTGGTAAGCCAAACCTACACCTTTCTAGGGAATAGTGATTGATTCATCAGGGAAAAAAACCTGCCCACCTCTTCCTCTTCTGACACAGCTTCCTTGGGTGTGACTCAGTGTGTGAATTCTCACCAATGCCCTGTACGGTTGTGTTAGTGCTTCTGCCCATGTAATGGAAGTATTTTTAGTTTTGCACTTTGGATTTTACTTATCCCCATGTTTTCTTTGGCTTAATATCTTTGTGATTGACAGATGTCTCCTTTCTTTCATTTCCCTGACAGCAGAGAATCATGGTTTTGCTTGAAAATATCTGCTCTTTAATTTAATATAGTATCCCATTTTTGTTGCCCATGATCGTTATTCTCTTCTAGTATAACTGCCTGATTTTCCTGAATTAACAATGCCTCTCAAGGCTGCCAGCAAAAAAACCCAAACCAAACCTAAATTCATTGGAATTAATTATTTGTATTTCCTGTGTTTGGCCAAGACTGACAATCTGCGTACAGTTAAAACAATGAGTTATCCAGTACTTAAGCCTACTGGATTCTTTTCCGCTCTTCAGTTGAAATACATCAGGCAGTTCGAGGAATACATTCCAGAACAGACCCAGAACCTGCAAACTTTTGTACGTGTTGGTACTTCCAATTTTTGTCACCAGGGGAGCAAGGATTGTAAAACACCAATTGACTTTTCTCACTCTATAAACACTGTAAAGGAAACAAGTAATTCCATGTTTTTATTTTGTAAAGCAAAGCTTTAACTGTTCAAGTATTTCACATTTTTTTTTTGTTGATGTTAGTTGATTGAGATCTAAAAATCTGTTGAGTGCTTTATCTTAAATTATTCAAATGGAAATGTACTGTTTGTAAGTTCAGCCTTTATTTAAATAGACAAAATGGTAACTGAATTTTTTAAAACCTTCGAGATGTTTTTGGGAAAGTTAGATTTTTTAAAGTTATTTGTTTATTCCTCTTGTTTGCTACTGATCTTGAAGATGAAAAATTTAGTATCAGGCATGTCCATGTTCTTTTGATGTTTAATTTTTAAGAAATAAATATCTGTGATGTAACTAGATTTGATGGTTATAGATTCCTTGCTGTCCTGGAATCGTGTTAGCTGAATCTGAATATTAGGAGATAACCATAACATATCAGACACTGTTCCAAGCAACTAGATAGATTTCTGCTAATACAGGCAGTAGGGTCATCATTAAGAGGACATTTTATTCTAAGGTAAACATTGTTTGGCTTTCTCTCTGTATATGCTTATTGATTTTTTTATTCCAATTTGCAGTAATGGAACAACTGCAGGATCCGGTTATGCAAGAAGATGCAAATGTTAAAGCCATTAATGACCAGTACAGGAAAGCCTTTATTTTTATCAATAAAGGACTGAATACAGATGAACTGGGTCAGAAGGAAGAGGCAAGAAGTTACTATGAGCAAGGGCTTGACCACTTGCTCCGAGGAGTTAGCATTCCATCAGAGGGTCCTGCGTGTGTAGGGTCCCAGTGGGAGTCTGCCAGGCAAATGCAACAGAAGATGAGAGAGACCCTGCAAAATGTTCGTGCTCGACTTGGCAATCTAGAGCAAAACACCCTCCCAGTACAAGCATCTCCTGCTATGATGGATACCGCTCCTGGGGTGCCCAAGTTATACCCCTCCATTCCTTCCAAAGAAAAGCCAGAAAGACCCCCTCCCCCTAATTCTCTGTTTGTTCCAAGTCAGTTGCCTGCAGCAGATGGAAGTGTTGCAGCTGTGAGTCAGGGGCAAATTCCAGCCATGAGTCCATCATCTGCAAAACCTCTTTGTCTGCCAAATGAAGCACCTCCTGCCTACACTCCTCAAGCTACCAATGGCCACTTTACTGTGTCCTATGGCACAGACTCTGGAGAGTTTTCTTCTGTCAGTGAGGACTACTACAACAACAAATGTACTCAGCCACCTCCCCTGGAAAACCTGGGAGTGGATGCAGATGAGCTGATCTTGATTCCCCAAGGAGTACAGATATTTTTTGTGACTCCTGATGGGCAGGTTAGTGCTCCTTCGTATCCTGGGTATCTGCGCATCGTCAAGTTCTTGGATACCGATAGTGAAGCTGCTCGGAATCGTCCACCGGCGTTTCTTCAGGTAACAGGAAAATCATTTTCTCCTTTAATTAAAATTTCAAGAACTGTCATAAAGCTCTAACAGGCAATCTTCTTAGGTTCTTGCTCTTGTGACCCTAAATACCCCTGTGATAAAATGAGGGATGTTACAGGTGTTGCAGAAATGGTTTTCTGCAAGTACACACTTCTGTGACTCTTTCTGTGAAAAGCAGCTCTGTGTCTTCCCAAGGTTTTCAAGTGCTCACTGTTCTGGTGAATTCCAGTATGTGAAGGACTTGACTTAACACGTCTTTCCATTTCATGAAATTGACTTATTTTGTCACGTAGAGAAGACATTTTGATTCACCTGTTGTAACAAATCAGGATAAAATGGGGTTGGGTGCTACCCACTTCATTCTCAATTAGTGATAAAGTATTGCAGTTACGGCAACTGATAATTTGAAATTTGAGGGTCCATGCTAATCCAGACTCAGAACTACAAATAAAAAAAGATGCATTATTTGTACTTTTTCAGTCCTTATTGCTTCATGTGGTCATGTTCTGTAATGAACATAGTATTTCTGGTCTAGATTCTGACTTTGGGTCTTCTTGTTACAGCTAAGATTGGCTGGTTTGGGGTCTGCTGGATCCTGGTTTGGGGTCTGCTGGTTCAGCTCCACTCATGTTAGGTGTCTTCAATAGTAGGCCAGTGACAGCCATGCATTTCTATTTGTCCTGTCATATAAACGTGTCCTGAGATCTCCAGAGTGGTACAGGCGCTGTGAATCCTGACTTGTTTGGCACTTCTTTTCATCTGGGCCTCAACATGAGACCTCAGTTAAGAGGGTACCAGCCTGAATTCTAGTCCTGTGAAAATTAGTATTTTCTCTATATTAGACTGTCAGAACTAATCAAGAATGATAGTTCCAGAATCACATGGGGATTGTTTTTCTTTTTTTCAAGATGGTATAAGGCTTTTTATTTTTCATCATAGAATCATAAAACAGTTGGAAAGGACCATGAAGATAATTTAATTCCAACCCTGCTGTCATCAGCAGGGAACCTTTCACTAGAAGGCTCCACTAGAAACTTCATGGAAAATCCAGTTTATGGCATGTGTCAGTATGTTCTGCCTATCTTTCTTTTTAAAACCATCCTTTGATTCTATGTACTTGTTTTTCCTAGGTTTGTGACTGGTTGTATCCTCTGATGTGTACCCAGTCTCCTGTTCTGTGCTGCAATACTGGGGTCTACATGTTCCCTGACGCAATGTCCCAGATACCAGGGTCCTACGTGGGAGTAGTACTGTCTTCAGAACTTCCAGCAGCTGACAGAGAGCTGTTTGAGGATCTGTTAAAACAGATGTCTGATCTACGAATCCAGGTAAATTTCTGGGCAGTCTGTTATAAGCCAATAAGGAAAGGTGTAAATCATCAATATATTCTCTCATTTACATTTAGTTGTGTAAAATGACAGATTTTTGTATTGGTGGTAAGCTTATCTGTGAGAAATAGATAAAGTAGCTATGATAAAGCAGCATTGTAATGAAACTGTAGGTCCTATGAGATGAGACAACAGAAATTTTGAAATACTAAATTGTAAGCACAGAGTGGAGTTTGAGACCATTTTTTATATTTTTTCTATTTTTCCGAAAG
>VYZP01023310.1:26019-39072 GCA_013400635.1 Hypocryptadius cinnamomeus | reverse complement strand
TGCTGTCCTAATAAAACAAAACATACAACTACCATGAAACAAATACTCTAAAAGGAAAAGATGCATTCCTGGTATAATTCTTTTGAAATCAGCAAAAGAGATGAAATTAGAATCAACCTTCTTAGGGAAAAATCTTTTATTTTTATTAAACAATATTTGTACAGCACATAGTAATTTCAAAAGTCTCTTTTATCAAATTTATTTTGATTTCATGAAAACATGTACAGCTATTAATATAAGCAGGCATATCAGTCCAATTTCCTACTAAATGTTCTTTTTGTTANGCAGGCATATCAGTCCAATTTCCTACTAAATGTTCTTTTTGTTAGTTTTCTTTATTTTCTTTTTTAGTTTCCTGCTTTATCATTCAGAAGGTTTGCACTGTATTCCTGTACATATTTGGTTTGGTGCCCAGAAATGTATTATTTTAACAGGGCTATTCATTAAAAGTTATTACTTTACAGGGGTTCTACCATGCATACATAATTATATATATGCCCTTCTATGATGAACACTGTGATAAAGTTACCATAAAAGATTTTTCTTTTTAGGGTTTATAGTCTCTGCCATTTCATGTCACATTGATTTGACTAATCCTGGCATCTAACTTTCTAACTTCAATTATTTTTTCAAAAGGTACTAGACTGTCAAAACATATTTTTCATTATTTTTTTCAGTAACATTAATCCTTCAGAAAGTGTTGGGACTGTGACTTGTCCTCCCTTTATGTTCTCCAAGGAAGAAGTGAGCACAGCTGCTAATGCACAGAACTTGCCTTGGCCAGAACCAGTAAGCCAGTTTTCAGTGACCTCCCCAAGACTGGCTGTGATGCTTTCCCAAAATCATTTTTGATTACCACATATTTCAGTAACTCCATGAAGAAAGTTTTTTTAATAATATCTCCAGATATACAGTATAGGTTAGGTGGGTTTTTTCTTTTTTAAGACAGGAAAAGTTTTAAATGACCAATTTTATGATGAAAACAATCTAAGGGAATGTTTAAAATAAAAAGATAAAAATCATGGTATTTCCTTGCAACTACCTGTTTCTATGAATCTGCATCACAAGGCCAAGCAAGAGCAGATAAAAATTCTTCACAACCTTTGTGGAGAGCTGGCAGTAAAAGGGAGCTGGCATCAGTGTGAGCAGTGTAGCAGAGTATTGTACCAGTGTAGTTGGGCAGCAGCCAACACTTCCAAGCGGACCTGAAAAGCATGCTCTGTGCTGGTGTGACTTTCAAGTTACAGAAATGTCTTCAGTACTGAGATATCTGATTTTCTTGCAGCAGCCAAGGCAGAATTAACAAAATCACCTATTAGAATCGAAGGAGACAGAATATTTAGCATTTTGCTGCTTCATTCTCATCACTGCCCACCTCGAGTTTGGGAGACAGATTTGAGACAATCTACAATCTGATTTAGACTTCTAAAATCCTATATTGCACATACTTTGGTTAACTTTTGTTACCCTATACACATTGAAGTTGGCTTATGTCCTTTGTCCCAGCATTGATCAGACATTAAGTAATACTTTCACTCCAGAGGTTTCACAGTTACAGAATTATTCTAAGCTGCAAAGACATTAATGAATATAAAGACTTAAGCATCCAGTGAAACTTGAAATTGCTGTACTTGTACTAAGAGAGTTTGTATTATAATATTTAATTGATAGGAAATAGATCTAGAGCATAGAGAATATTTTAGATTTGTGGAGAAAAAAACCCCCTAAACCTAAAACTGCACATCAATTATACAATAGGTAATCACTTTGAACTCTATACTTACCTTCATGTATCTGATTCATGCTTTTGTATATTTTTCCATTGACACAGTTTTCTTCTGTAATGTGATTACTGTGGTGTTTGTGGAATGACAGAATCCATGGAATGGTAAAGCAAAGGATGTCTCTCATTTTGGACTCATACAAAACATAAAGGGATCTAGTTGTGCATCTGCTGGTTTTACATAAGTTCCTCTGAACGTTTTGGAAGTTAATAGCAATTATGTTTAAGTTTAAAAAAAAAATTGAAGATTGCTTTTCCTGATAAGTAGCTAAATTTTTTCTCCATTAATCAAATGTTGCAAACCCTCTAAATCTTCACTAAAGTGAAGGTAGTTTTGCTCTCATTTCTTTAGTTTTCAGAGAGAGGGGCAGTGAATGTGTCTTTTTACAATTGCCACCCTCTGGATGAGACATCAGAGTCCTTCAGCCTGATTCTCATGACTATCTAGCAAAAGCAAGAGCTTGAGGCACTGTTCAAAGGGTATAGGATATGGGATATCTTGCCTAACATTTTTCTCTTGAAAGCATGCTGTAGTAGTATGTGATCTGTGCTATTAAGTGGTATTGTGCAATTATCCTAAAAGCCTAGCTGCACTAGTTACCTCACCATCCTCTGCGACACTACCCTGGTGGGTTTTTTAATATATTGTGTGAAAGTGATACACCAATCTTGTACTTAATAAAGTGGTTTATTTGCCACAAGATGAGGCTACATTGAATATAATTGCACTGTGTGGGGTTAATTTTCTGTAGTCTGTTACCTTTGACTTCAGTGACTTCACATAAAAAAATTAACCTCCACAACTCCAATGAGACTCACTTCTGATAATATTGGCCCACTGATTCCAATGAAACACTATTAAAAATTACTCTTGATTCACTTTAATAGTCATTTTTAACAGCATCAGGCCACTCATTCCACTATGAAACTTTCAAGACCGAATGTTCAAACACCTTATAAAGACAAAAGCAAACATCAATATACATCAGTGAGAACTTGTTTCCTGTGATTGTCGTTGACTTACTGATAAGCAGTACTGAATATTACCTCATAGGAAAGAAAGAAGCATCTTCCAGAGTTTTTTCTAGTACTCTCCTGTAAAATTTTTTTGGGGGGGTGTAGGGAAAAATGAAAAACCCAGAATGACATATTAAAAACAAACGGATTAGCATTCCTCCTTAAACTTCATGAAAGCCATATGAAAGGTTCAATGCCATATAAATATGAATTTTGAGAATGCTGTTTTGTTTTAGGAGAATGCTTAGTTTTTTGTGGAGTTCTTTTTTTGTTTTGCTTTTGTTTCATTTTGCACTTTTGTTTGGGCTCTTTGTTTTTTGATTTTTTTTTTGGGTGGCTGGTTGGTTGGATTTTTTTATTCAGTTTAATTTTTAGGAAAATGCAGGATTTCTTTAATTTCTTCCTCGAAATTAAACAGAAAATGGAGATAATTGACAGATGGGGAGTATGTTTGGTTTTGCTTCCTTGTTTGAAATAGACTGCATCTCTATTACTCAAATTCATGACTGAATCAGGCCTATTGAGAATCTAACCACTATGCTGTACTAGAATGCTCTTCTTATTCTTGTTTTTTCGGAGGGAAAGTATCACCCGACCTTTTTCCCCAATCCATCCATATCTTAGGTTTGTTCTCTGCTGAAGACATACACATGCCTTCTGATATTCATGCATTAAAATTTGCTTTGTTTGAGCTCTTGGGAGTTTGTTATTCATTTGGATTTTTTTGTTCTAACCTCTCATTTAACTTGAAATCTATCCCTCTAAATGCAAGACGATTTTGCCATTTTCCTTCAGAAGCCAGACAATTTATAGATGAGCTCAGACCAAATAAATCAGGCAAGATATATTTATAGGTATAATATACCATATATATTAATATATATTTTTAATCAACATCATACTGTCACTGTGCAGAAATAATTAGCTGTTAGGAAGGCACCCAGTGCTGCTATCCAAAGCAGACACTGTTGCTGGTATCCAGGCTGGGACAGCAGAGCAGCCAGCGATCAGTCAGCCACTGCTAGGGCTTGTGTCCATTAGTGATGGAGTGAGTCCTCTTTGTTTCCCTGCACTAATTCACTTGAATGACTGTGTAACTACAATCGTCTTTAGATTGAGCAATTTCTCCACAAGAGAACATTTACAGTCATTCTGAACAAAGAAATAGAGACTCAAATGCACCTTAACTTCAGTACTTGGTGGTGGGAAAAGGCATTGACTCATCTTTGGCTCCCCTGTTTTCTCCTCACAGCATGAAGCCTCAGGAAATCCCCACTTTGACTCTCCAAAAAAAGGACTGCATCTTTAATAATAGTCTCCATTCTGGATTGACTAGACTTCTGAATACTTGTGCATGAAAACCAGTGGCCTAACATTCCAAGATAACAGGAGAGTGTAATTTTAGTGCCTATGTGTGATAGTGAGTGAGGATTCAACCCTGGAATCCTTTTGAAAGGTTTGTGCACCTTGCAGCATCATAACTGGACCTAATAACAATCACTAGATGCCTGCTTGCAAAATGATGTTATGTGGATGGATGGAATGTAGGAGCATAGAGATAGTAGTGAAGGTAATCTCACCCCTAAGGGGTTACAGCTGTGCTAATCATCAAGAATTAGGAACAGACCTGCTCTTAACAGGCCACAGCTAGAGCCATTAGGAGGGGTATTGTAATAGAGTAGGTTGGCTAGTGGAGAAGTCAGATGGAGTTTGTTGGCTGTGCTGTGAAGAAGGAGTCAGTATTGCGAGGAGCTGCCCATGAGAAATCACCAAGAAGGTATGAAACCTTTGCATTAAGATGACAACAATGTTATTTTTAAAATGATGGAATAATGTGTGTATGATATAATCAACAATATCAAAATAAAGTTCCTACTTGAAGAAATATTTTTTGGCACTTTTAAAGGTATATTCAAGTTAGCATGTACATAGCATGTATAGAGTATGCTTTATTTTTCTTTTCTCTTTTCCCCCAAATGCTGCTTTTCATTGAAAGCCATATTCAGGGATATTCTGTCAGGTTTTAAAGATCTTTCTACACTAACAGTGAAGACAGCAGATATTTTAAAGTCCATACATTAAATAATAAATTAACTCCAGACATGTGTGATCCACAAACCAAACAGCACCATACGAATGCATATACACAGTCTCCTACTGATATCAGGACTTACAAGTAAAAGGAAGACAGAATGATTGGCAATGTCAAGCATCATCTGTTATGACAATGGTCTGAAGAGTTTAGAGTCTCTCAAAAGTCAAATTATTTTGCATTATTCCCAGTCACAGACTCTTCCTCACCTGAAAAACAAATGTAAAAGAGGAGTGTTAGTGGAAGTAGCAAGGATTCATAAGAATATTGTGAAAGTTAAGAATACTGTTGCTATTTAAATGGAAACATTCTTCTCATCTTTTGATATGGAAACTTTGAAGCATTATTAATGCATACCATAAAAAGTGTAAGGTGCACGGTGAGCTCAAGAAAAATCTTAACTTTTTTTCTTCTTCAGATGTTTGACATATCAACTTAAGTATATTTATTAATTCAAGATATTTTGCATATAATATATTTTTATTATGCGGATTTTCACCCTCTGTATTTATTTATTTATTTAAGCTGAAAACAATTGACTAAAACTGATTAGAATTAAAAGTTCAGCCTAAAAAAGAGTAACAGATTAGAGTATAATTCCAGATAAAACTAGCCACTGTGCTTGGCTGGCATATAGACAAGTTGTTATTGAATTGACAGCACAGAAAATAGCATGGACTGTTAGCAACATTATTCAACACAAATTGTAACTTTTTAATGAATTATTGTTTGCATTTGAATCTTAGAAGAATTACTATTATATGACCAAAATTTTCAAATTTTACTTCTACCTGTATGATAGCTTTTATCTCCATATGGTTTCATTACTTTAGGAAAAATTGATTTAGGTCAATTTAGGGAAGAAGTAAATAGTGATTATTACACATTGCAACTATAAATAAACTCTGACATTGTGCAGATGTTGTTGCTGTTGTTATAATACCTACTTGTATGGACACTGATATTCTTGTTCTGTACTAAAAAGGCCAAACCTATATTAAATTAAATAGTGTTGAAATTCTGTAGGAGGTTTTTTGCTGAAATGAAGAACACATTAAAAAAAAAAAAAAGATAGTTTGCTGGAGGAGCTCCTGTTGCTTTTCCTTCTGTCATATGTATGGAGGAGAAATAGGCCATACCATCAGGAAGTAATAATTTTCACCTACCTGTCCTTTTGAGATACTAGTAAAATGCATTTTGCCCCATATTGGGTGAAAAACAAAAAATTAATTTCAAATTAAGAGAAATTTTAATGAATTTTAAACTAAGAGAAATTATAATTTTCTTCCAACAGACATCTATATATACACAAATTATAGATACTCTATAGCCAACTATATGTTGGCTCAAATATGTAATGAAGAGAATAGTGGCTTAATTCTGTAATACCTAAAACATATATTGACCATGAGAAAATGACATTATCTGTTCCCTTCAGAGTGTCCAGAAGTTCTCCATCCAATATGTTGCCAATACCTAATTTTGTTTGAGTCTCAAAAGTCACAAAGATGTTTTTTATGTTGTCCACTCATTAATATAAAAATGAGATAATATGATATACTGGGAGTGAACAGCCAAGAATGCTAGGTAGCCTTCCTGAGCAATTTTAAACAAATGGACTTAAACCAACTTTATTTAGATACAAACTACAGTCTAGACCACTTTCTGATAATGAAAATACACTTTGAGGTGGTGAGAATACTTATAGCCAAAGAAGAAAAAAAGAAACTAACTCAACACATTCCAAATTTGGTAAAATTTATGACCAGTTGGTGGGCTACCCTACTTTTGAAAAAGAAAATTAAAATAAAGGTCTAGCAGTAGATTAAGATGTCTTCTAACCAGTTGTTTTCCAGTTTTGTCAAAATTAAGTCCCCAAACAAAGAATTCTGAAGTATGAAATGTAAGGACCCTTCTCAGGGGCTGCATGTAACATTGGTAGTTATTTTCAATAGTTATTCTAGTATGGATAGCAACAATAGAAATGCAAGTAATGTGGATGGGGTCTATCTGTGAAGGGAATAAAGCTTCCTCTTAAGGTTTATGATAGACCATATAAAAATACTAGGAATGTTCTGTTGGTTTTTACCCAAGAGAAATTTGAAATTGAAAGAGTAAGATCAGATATCTGCTTAAATTTTGAAGACCACCTATGAGTATGCTTGATGCTTGAATTAAGGTAAAAAAGGAAGGAAAAAATTTGGACAATCATCTTCATAGGGTGAACTGAAACTGCAGGTAATAAATAGTTATAAATAAGAATGGGACTCTGTTAGAGATTCCTATGCCTGCACAAAGATGCATTTTCAAACAGGCTAGTCTGCATTCAAGTTCTTGATACATATATACATCCTTATAAGTTTTAATTATTTTTGGAAAAAACACTAAGATCAAAGATCAAAGTATTTATTTCTGATTCTTATGTATGCTTGAAGTTTCAGAGACTGTTAGCAGAGCCACAGATGTACGTGGCTGCCCACCTGGGACTGCTACACAGGAGCACAATGCACTGCCTTCAATGAGTGGAAAAATAATGCTCTAATAAAACAGAAAAAGCCCCACCACACCAGCTATGGAGAAGCATGTCTTTGAGGACCTAGCACAGCTTTAAACTGCACTGGATGCAATTTGGACAGTAGGAGATAAGACACAGGCATGGGAATATTTTTGTTCAATGTTCCTTGCTGCGTGACTCAGCAGAGCACTAACAGCTGCCACCAAAGAAGAAAGGCTACGTTGGACTGTACATGGCTTGTCTGAAAGAACTCTGAGTGAAAGCTCAATGCTTTTTTTGCTGTATGTATCATTTACTTGGATTTGTTAATCAGAAAATAATTAGGAGAAAGAGAGCATGTTTGGTTTCCATTGCTTCTAAATAAGAAGAGACTGACCACTTAGTAAGGGAAGGAGCAAGAATCCTCCTCTAAATGCTGTCAAAAACCTTGAGCTGTCTTTTGAGCCTGACTTTCCAGGACACAAATAGGTGCTTCTGCAAATTATTTTGTTTAGGAGCACTGACAGAGGCTACAAATAAATGTAAACACATAGATAAAAGAAAAAAAGCATTGACTAGGCCTGTGTTTTTAAAAGTTTCACTTATCTTATGGATGAACAGGACCAAAAATCTGAATGTGGTGAGAACACAGGATAATATGATGGCATTTCTTAGAAGCCCTGGAGATAAAAAACACCTACTTGATTTGTTTTTCCACTTTTTCCCATAAAGCTTCTTATCAGGCTGTGTGGCATGAATGGAGTTTTTGAGGAAGTGGAAGCAGTAAAATTTAGTTGTGGTCTCCATAGTCCTAATTTGATGTCAGTGAAGTAGCAGACTGCTTTGGAGGCATAAACCTGATCTTGGAGAGATGGGAAATGAAAACATAGGTGCTAAAGCTGCCTGGAGGAACATCACAGATCTGCAGAAGCAGGTAAGAGTCCGAAGAAATGAGCTGGCTGCCTCTCAATCTGCTCGAGATGCTAGAAAATTTGTGGGTGATCAACACTGCAGAAAACCTCTGGTGCTAAGAGATAACTCACTCACTAAAATTTAGGGCCAGAGCTAAGTATACAACACACAAGAAATTGACTTTAACACTGATGCTCCAGCTTTGGAAGGTGACCTGTCCTTTGTCATTACATGGTGGGCCAGAGGTGCTCCTTTGCTCTCCCACAGCGAGTAAAATGAAAAAACCCTGATGAGAGGGAAGACATGATACTCCTTCCTGGGGCAGCTTCAGTGGTCCAAGCACAGCTTGGGTACACACTTTTGGGTGTGTGAGCAATGTACCAGCCTCTCTCCACCGCGGCCAGCCCGTGCTGGCAGGGCTCTCGGCTGCCAGTCCCAATGAATGAGATGCTGGATCAGCCTCAGCCCCTGCCCGCGTTCTCCTCCGGCAGCGCAGGGCACTAATCGCTGAGCCATCGGGATAGCCCTGCAGGGCAGCCTCCTAATAGTTTTTCTACTTCTTGCACTGATGTCCTTATACATCTTTTATGATTTCGATAGTGATGCTATGTTCCCCAGGCACTTTCCTTCTATCTTACTCTCTGCCTGGTTTTCTTTTTTTTTTTTTTTGAATGGGGGGGTGGGGGAAGGGGCTACCTTAAACTTGCCCTTCAGTCGTTGCAAAACCTTTTGGAAAAGACATTTCCCTTATGCATTCTTCCAACCATGAGTACATGTCAAGGAATGGTGAAGATGGAAAATATTTGAGTACTTTGATTTAAGTTGTAATGGTCTTTTTCCTGACTTCATGTTCTATTTAGAGCTTTTTCTTCAAAACAGATGAACAGACAGTTCTTTTGGATTTAAAATTAAATTTGGAATATTTTCTTTAAACTGTGCTCGTTGCTTTTACAAAGGAATGAAAACAAAATGCAGCACGTGACATCATTTGAAAGGGAAAATTATGTTATCTTATATAGTTCTAGAAATAAACTGTATTTTTTTTAACTGTGGCTCTTTCCTAATGTGCACTGCTGATAAATAGTAAAAAGAAATTTTTTCCTAACTATATATTTCTCTCACATTATACATATATAAATTCTTCTGGGAATAACTTGAGCAATATAACTGGAGATAGGAGGTAGCTGATATATGTGAGGTATTAATATGAAAAATATTTTCACTGCTTGTATGTTATAAAGCTCTTGGAATATTACAGACAACAAAAGTATAGGTCAGTTAAAGAATTTCCTTATCCCTGTTCTGCTTATATTTTTTTTTTTTTTCCTGCAGGTCCATTTTCCCTTGTTTTCTTCTCATCTGTTATTTTCCTTCTCATCTTTCATTCTCTATTATACAGGGCACCTTTTGAGGAGCTTCTTCTGCTTCCCACTGACAATACATACTGGCAGCAGCAACCGAAGCCTCAGTCAGTGAACACTTGTAGAGATGGTGAGTTGTAAAATAATAAATCGAATATTTAATACTTAGACAGAAGATGTGGACTTTATCTACACTTAATGGGTGGGGAGGCTGATTACTCATTCATAGCTACACCACTTGTGAATGATGAGGTCACCCCTATCTCAGGAAGATAAATGCCATATCCTGTTATGACATATTCCTTTTATATAAAATTAGTTCAATTTTCTCACTAGTGAGGAATCAGTATAACTAAAAAAAAAAAAAATCACTTCAAGATAAAGGCATTTTTCTACTGTAATTCATTATATATCCTATTTTCATTTTATTTCTGTTCTGTTTTGTTCTATCTTATCCTGTTCTATGTATACTATTTTACTCTCTACCTAAATGATATCTGACTAAAGTGAAGCAAAAATTAGATGATACAATGAAGCTTTGTAGCATTCTCTCTCATACCTGTCACAGGCTCCTTCCAACAGCAGATAATGAAAATTCAAAGTCAAACCATTTAACTTTAAGTAAATGGAAATGAATTTCCAGAGAAGAGATATTTTTTCACCTGTGAAAGGAACAGTAGTATACCGACAATGCGAATAAAGATATATAATTGTGATAGAGAGGTATATGAAAAGCATAAATATTAAATGTTATTGTATTACATATTGTCATGTGGTTTTAATTTTTATTTTTGCTATGTTTTTGCCTGAGAGGAAGGTCTACTGCACATAGAAACAGCAGTACTCTATTAAAATATTTCTTTGCTTAATCAATACTAAAGCAACTTGCAGCATATCTTGCAATAGTATATGGTATTGAGACAAAAACTATGCCACTCGGACACCAGAAGCTGTCAATAATTTGACCAAAATGAGAAATAAAGTAAATTAAAAATATTGGGGTTTATTCTCATCTCATTTATGCTACCATGCTGCAGCAAATTAAGTTAAATCCATCATGGTATGTTGTAGCACTGGTGAAATATGTGGCAAATTGGGTCCACTCTATTTAATATGGCATAGAGCATAAGCTTGATGATGGATATTTTCATCAGTATATAAAGTCTCAGAAATTCCTACTGGATTTTACCATTGTGATTAATTCAGGGGGAACAAAAGATACAAACAATCAAAATGGAGTTTTCTTCAAATATGAGATAGTGGTTTTTATTTGGCATCTTTTAAGAGCTACGGCAAAGAAAATGCTTCTGTATTCCAGACATTCACAAACCTACCTTTGAATCCTGCTTGTCTTCTAACATGCAAAAGTATTTGTCAGTTCTTCCAGTGACTTAGTGGGTCTACTTGCGCAAGCAAAGTTATCAAGACTGAACTTTTAGTTGCATTAACCCTTAAGGTATTAATCAATACTCATAAAAGATCCTATTAAATATAGGGAGATCCTGGCTCTGCCTACATGGCTGAAAAGCAGTGACTTTCAAGACTAAGCCGAAGCAAGTTTGGCTAAAGGCAGGCTCTCCATCCTGGCTGTCTCTTTGAAATGTGAAAATCTGCTTAGAGTTGCCAATGTAGAGCAAAGAGTGACAATCAATGGATGGGCACTTCGGCATGATTACATCCACTCTACTGCCTGGCCATACATTGACAGACAAAACTACTGTAATGGAGTGATCATTTGGAAAATGGCTACTGCCCACATTTAAATTCCTTTCAGTGTTATTCCATAGCCAATTAGAGTGGTAGCCCAGCCTATATTCATGCCAGTCTTGTACTATAATGTAAGAAAAAGGAAAGGAGCAGCTCAGAAGTCTTTAATTATTCCTCCAGCCATTTATTGACCTGCTCTCTAAAGGCCATATAGGGGCCTTCATCTGCATGCAAAATTCCTATTGACATCACTGGGAGGGCCACAGGCAGATGGAGAGTACTTTGTAAACCTTACATTTTAAATATGTTGTAGGAGAAAGGCACAGAATTTGCAGTCCTTTAAAAAAATGAGCAGCTTTATCTAATATTGGTCTTTAAACATGGAGTTTGAATAACAGTCTTCCTAGCAATAACAACCCCCCTCTTCTCTGCAAGCTATCTAACCTACACGTTTCTGTAAAGTCTTCATATTTAACACTCAAACAATTGATGTCCCTATAGTATAAACAGGATAGATAATGAATATAAGTGGGATAGAAAATTAATCCTACTTGCGAGGAAAGAGAGTCATAATTCACTTAGGCTTCTCAGCTCTTACGTTATGAGGTCTTCAGCTAACTCATGGGATCCATTCCACATCCCACAGATGCTCATTATGAATTCTTTTTATGTGCAACATGTGGGGACTAACCAGTTTCATATCTCCTGGTATTAGCTGCAATCCAAAGCATTTTGTATTAAAACAGAATGCAAACACAGATGCTATTTAATACAAAGGATTTGAATGCAGTCTCTGTTTTAACATAAAGTTGGTGTGTCTTAATTTGCTTTGAAACAGCAATGGGAAGAAAAGTCAAGATGAGAGGATATTTTTAGGTTGGGAGCCAAGCTTTGACTCTAAAGGGCACACAGTTGCACGGGGAAAGGGAAGACCGGCCCAGGTGACTGCTTTGATTCACGGAAGTTTGCAACGCCTTTGGAGCGAGGGGACAGCCTGGGACCTCTGCCCATTTCTGAGATGCTGCCATAGCCTTTCCAACACTACACATATTCTGGAGTGCTACTACCTGCGTTCTGTCCCATGCAGCTCCTCTCGGTATGAGCCTCGGTTTCCTCAGAAACGAGTCAGCAGCACGGCTGCTGTTTGTGTAAGGTGCAGTAACGCAGCGTGTTACTTTCTGCTCTAGCTGTCCACTCACTGGGCTGGCGAAGAGTCCAGCTCTCCACAAGCACCACGCTTTTTAGCTCCAGCAAGCAGCAGCTTGGGGCTCCAGGTCCGTGGTTTCAGAGGCGCCCCCAGACGTGCGGCGATCTGGTGGGACCCTCCTGCAGGAGGGAGTTTTTCTGCCGTTCCCCCGCTGCCTCTGACCGGGCACAGCCGCTGGGCTCCCTCCGGGACGGCATCCTCAGCCCTCGTCTCCCACTGCAGCAGCGGGAGGCGGGAGCAGCCCGCGCAGCACTCGCAGAGCACCATGGCAAGGAGGGCTCGGGTCTCCGTGCCCCCTCCACCGAGGCCGTTCACCCCAAGGCCGAAGCAAGGCGAGGCAGCCACCTGGGCGAAACCGAGGAGGGTCCGCCGCCGACCCTCGCTAACGCCCAACTTTCCGCGCTTCCTTCCCGGCGCCCGCCCCGCGCAGCCCCGCGGCCAGGCGCGCTCGGTGGCGGCTGGCCCCGACCGGGCAGGGGC
>VYZP01023310.1:612-20232 GCA_013400635.1 Hypocryptadius cinnamomeus | reverse complement strand
GTGTGTGTGTGTGTGTGTGCGTGTGCCGCACCTGCCGGGCGATGCCAGCGGCCGGGCTGCCCGCCGGGGCTGCGCCGCGGCTAGCTCTTCCCGCCGCCGCCGCCGGCCGCCGCCGCTGCCTGCGCTGGGCATGTCTCTGGGGCCGGCGGGGCCCCGGCTCCCTCCGCTCCTCGGCTTATGGACGGCGGCAGCGGCAGCAGCAGCGCTAGCAAGCAAGCGAGCAAGCAACCTGCACCAGGACTGCGCGGAGGAGTGGGAGCCCGCGATGCTTTGGCCTCAGTACTTTTCCTTAGCCTGTCTGGCTAACCGGGGCCATTGCTGCCGCCGCTGCTGCTGCTAGACACACAACACACACCAACATCAGGAGGGGGAAAAGTAAGGGNCACACCAACATCAGGAGGGGAAAAAGTAAGGGAGAGAGGAGAAAAAAAAAAAAAAAATCCCAGGAAGATGGCGCCCACCAAGCCAAGCTTTCAGCAGGATCCTTCCAGGCGAGAACGGTAACACTTTCTCTTTATTGAACCTGCAGCAGCAGCAGCAGCAGCAGCAGCAGCAGCAGGCAGGTGTCTGGTGCCTNGGGAGGGAGGCGCGGGGTGATCGCGCTGCCCCCCCGCTTGGTTCCCGGCCCGCCGCCTGCCCCATGTACTTTTGTTGGGAGAGAGTGCTTGTGATTAATGTGCTCTGCTGGTGACACGAATTGCCCGTAGCGGATTTGTTCTAGTAAAGTGAATCTTTCTAGAAGTGACTGGTAGGAGACAAGAGTACAAGTTCATGTGATGTTACTTTGTGATTCTTACAAAAGTATTCAAAGCTCCATTGCTACACTGCGACGAGATATATGCCCAGAAGAAGAGCAGCCAGAGGGTTTGGGGTGGGCTCTTTCCCTCCCGCCCCCTTTAGCGATACAAGTGAACTTGAGTGTGAGAGGCGAGGAAGGTTCCTGGCTAGTCGGAAAAATGGAAATTACCATTTAGATAGCCTTTAAAAGTAGCTGGATCATGTGTTAGTCGGTTTATATTTCACAGCACAAATAAGCTTGAAAAATATTTAAACAAAAGTACTTCGGCCTTAATTTCATACTTGCATATTTTAGAATGATCAACGTTTCTAGTACAACTTCCAAACCCCACAGATTTTGTCCAAGTAGCTGTGCCATTTTTCCTAAGAAAGCAGACTGCGTGGTATAAAAAACCTAGATATCTCATATTCACCACTGAAGTGTTAGTGTGCTTGTCTTAGACGCATTAGTGTTAACTGTTGCACTTTGACAAGGCTATGTTGATATGTAGCAAAATTAGGAGATACATGTAATGGGAAAACAGTGCATCCTCAGATGTCAATGACTTAACTGCAGATTTTCATTTGCAGCTATAAACATTTTTTTAAAATCCTCATTCCAGTGGCTGCAAAGGTGTTTCTACTGTGTTAATAACACTTAAAGCAGCAGGTTTTTCTCCTGCGGAATTCTTTGTTGGGAAAACAATTCATATGAATAAGTCCTGTTCCCCCACAACAAACAATTCTGCTGTCTTCTTTCTGAGAATGTTACTATATTAGTGCTAAGTGTATTTGCCAGGATAGCTTCAGTAATCTCTCCAGCAGAAGCATATTTGTGTGCCATTTTGGGAATTTCTCTGAGATAGGAATCTTGAAGATAGAATTAATTTCTAGGGGAAACTTCATAGCCTGTGCATGAGTGCTTTCTTTATCACCTGTCTCCATTTGGCATTCGGAGAAGGTAAATCAAAGTGCGCGATTTGTTATTCTGCTCCACTTGAGAGCTGAACTAAATAACACTTGGTCTGAAATTCTGATTGAAGTTGTAGGAGGATATACTGTATTTAATTTAATGCCCTTTAATAGCATCTTCTTGTTCAGCTCTGATGCTGTCATTTTAAAGGTTGGATCGGAGTAGTTTTTCCCTGTAGGGAGTGGGAGGTGTAATCATTTCAGGGGAAAAAGGTAGTCTAAATTCCTGGAACACTAATAGCCACAAACTTGGCCTAGTGTCCAAGAAGTTGTTTTTAAAAAAAAGTGTTCACTTTGTTATCACTCTGTACAGCGCTCTGGGTAGTTTAGGTATAAGTATTGCATGTAGAAGTTGATATTTTTGTAGCAAAAATAATGTTAGTCTGTTTATTCCTTAAAGTTTTGGAGAAAATGGATCAATGCTTCAATAAACAGTTACTGATGTACATTTTATTAAAAGCTGTGTAATGTGCTCATGAAGTCTTGCGTGTAACTATTTTAGCTGTCTTTGTACACATCCTTTCATCTGTGGGAACCAAGATATTTGAAATACAGGAGCATATCACTTACTGAAAGTTTTGCAGTCTCTTAGCTACTGCTTCAGTAAACTAGTTCTCAGGATTAAGAATCCTCTAAATTAACTTTGTGTACATTGTTTTTTTAGTCTTCGCTACCACAAGTATTTAGGTAGATTGTGTTACATTTTTTCAAGCAAAAATAAGTGCTTACAAACCAGATGTAAAAAGTAGTAGTCTCTGATGTAAACAGACACTTGAATAGTTTTGAAACTTTTTTTCACCTGTTTAGGTTCTTAAAAGGATATATGAAAAGTTACACACATTAGTTTCATTTTCTTTTAAACTGTGAGTGTTAGCAAATTTTACAGTTACAGCAACAGTTTAGTTTTTTCAACTGCGTGGATATACACCCCAGAAAATGAAATAGACAGAAGTGTCATGCATATGATATGCCAGCATTGATTTGTATAGCATATCATAATATTAGAGTGCTATTGGTTTAAAGTGAAAGAGAAAAAACCTTTATTTTGGCACTTTTTCTAGAGCATGAGCTTAAACATAGCAGTGATAAATGATGATATGCATTGTCTAACACTTGCTTTTATATAAATAGCTCCAGAAGATTGCTTAAATGATAATCGAAAATATGAAATAGGGTGGCCTTCATATCACAAGGCCAAGGGTCTACAAATGGAAAAACTGAAATAATGAAATATTTCCAAGGCAACAGACTGTCAACAAGAACAGTAATGCATGGGCATATCATAGAGCTACCAGAGAGGATATTAGATCTTATAGCTCTAGAGCCAGGAGTTATAATGACCTTTATTAAATAGAGCCCTCCCACATTACAACAATCTTTCTGATTTCTGATTTATGGATTAGCAGTCATACTACTCTTCATAATTTGAAACATTCTCCCACCATATTTGATTTGCTGCATTTTTCTCCACTGGAATCATACATTATTTAGAGCTTACATGAGAGTATTGATCAACAAAACTTATATTAGGTATTTTCAGTAACTAATGGAATTCTGAATAACAAGGTTTTGTCTGCAGCACTGTTTTTACATTCTTTACATACATGCAGCACAACTGTTTTTTTCTTACAAACTATATCCACTTAGCTTGTTTTCTAACAATTTGATGGCATTATATTCTAATGCTGTACTATAAGTAAGTTACAAATAATTAGAGAATTTTGTTAACAGATTAGTACAACACTCAGAGCCATAGGTGTTTTTAAGAGAATATGAGAATTTATTGTCAATACCCATCTCTTTTTATTAGAATCTCACTTGAATTTCAGAGTCTAATATACTGGCAATTTTGAATCACATTTGTTTGAAACTTGGCACACAAGTTGCCAGCCCAGATGGGAATTTTACTGCGAGAGTGATGTAAAACAGTTGTTGAAAATTGACATTCTAGGTGTTAGTTTCCTCACCATACTTCCTAAAAAGTAAAGAGTGTTTAAAATTTTTTTGTTTCATAAAATGATGTTTATAACAATATCCTCTTTATTGGGAAATGTATTCTAAGATAAGAATTTTGAATAACTGATACTGATCATGAAAACTAACTGTTACCATTTTATTAACATTTTTGGAATGATTCTTCTCTCACCGAGGTCAGTAGAATGAAGCCATTTAACCAACGTGGCAGAAGTTCATTTGTTAGCAATTAAGTAACTGTTTATTGTTATGAAACCATTTCCTGAAATCTCATCGCGTGTGAATAAACCTTACATTCAGTTATTCCATCAGATCAATTTTATATTATTATCAGCAGTAGCTCTTGCAGGTATGAAAGCACCTCATCTTGTGTTTTCAGCATAGTCACATCAGCATAGTCATAGCGTATTTTATAATGAAACAAACAAACTTGTTCTGCAGGATGTCACCCTGGAAATTTGTTTACATATTCTTAACATAGGATATTTTTAAGGTACATAGCAAAGACTGCATTTTCACCCCAGTCATTTGTTTCTTTGGTCTGTTTCCTTATGCTTCTTGTTTGGTTCTTGGTTTTTTTTTTTTTAAAGAAGCTGCCAAAGATTTAAGGCCACGAGAGGAAATGTTTTGAAAATTCATTTCAAAAGAATTACATTTTTTCAGAATAGACAATTTCTTCCTATGTAATATTTATAAGGCTATTGTATGTTATCTTTAACATACAAAATCCCATTAGTGCGAATGAGGTGTGCGACTTTTTGTTTAATAGGACTTTGCATAATAAGGATAATTTGTAATAATATTGTATTTTGCTGCATACGAAGATGTGCCATAGTAAGAATATAATAGTTGCTGCCATGTCTTATATGACTAGAGCATTGTTCTGTGACTAGCTCGAGCAGTGGTTTTGCAATACACAAAGTCCTAGTCAAATGAATAGGACCGTTGTGCCATTCATTTGAACAGGACTTTGAGTAGTACAAATATTCGTTAATTTTGTATGCCACAGAAGTATATTACACAGGACAAAGAAGGTACAGTAAGGGTAGGATAGTATTTGTGTCTCTAACTTGGCAGAACTGGACCCTGTCTTTGGGAGAATATTAAGTTCAAGTTGTACCTTAATCTTTAGAAAAGTCCCAAATGAAATTATGTACACAATTAAAGTATACCATAGAGACTCACAAGCAAGGATGAAAGTATTTTTAACATATAATTTAATTGATGTGAATTTTTCCTCAGAGGGATCGCAATGACAAATATACTTAGTGAGAGGAGGAGTGAACTTTGCCTCTGTGTGTTATTGTAAAATGCGAAAGTCTCAAGATTATCAAGTAAAAGCAGAGTGATTCTCAAGGAGATCCTGATCTCAGCCTGCTGCAGCTCGACACTGAGAGTTATGCCAGCCTCACCCAGCACTGCATGCAGGCGAGAGCCAGGCACATTAAAGAACAAGTGATATGTTACAGAGAATTTGAAATGGATTACTGAAAGCAGAGTTCTGAAGATTTTCTTACTAAGGCTATTTTCCCAGACTTTCTTGTATGTTGCATTTTGGACTTTCACTCTTCTGTCATGTTCTGTCATTTGTCTGTTCTGAGGAACTTCTTGTTGATGTCAGCCAATGTCTGAAGAAGACTTTAATATTAATACTGAGTATTTCTGTAGATATGCTTCTTTATTTGGCTTTGCATGCTTCGAAAGGTCTGAAAATGCTGTTCTACATGTTTTACTGATGAGATAGTTACACACAAAAAATTCTTGAGAACTAGCAGAAGTGGCAAAAGATGTCAATGTTAGCATTAGGAATAAAATTCCAGCCCCCATTTTGACTGTGTATTCAAAGATTACACTGCCTTCATTAGAGGGATTTACATTTCTTTTACAGGCAAAACCTCCACTGAAATAAAGTGCTTTCAGAGAATGGCTTGATTGCAATTTAAAATTAGCTGTTAGCTTGATATATAATAGAAGTTCAACACTTATGTTAAATAATTTAAGTGGAAAAGTACTGTTCCATTACCTTGCAGGCATGTTAGGTTTACATATGTATATAGTGAACTTAGGGGATATAGTCAGAATAATATGTATGTATGTAATCTACAATAATGTCCCAGGGGCTTGGATTTTCTGAAGAGCCTGTTGGATTTAGGCATTCAACACATACTGCATTTTAGTGAAATATGGGCACCTAAATTCTATAAGCTCCCTTTAAAATACTTGCCTGGGAATTTTGTCTCCAACAGAAATTTAGAACAGGCTTCATTAGACATTACATTGTTTTAAGCTGAATTTTATTGTGTAATGAATGGTCTTCGAACAGTCATTTTGGATGAAACTAAAGGGTTATAGTTTTGCTGAAATTTAGGGACAGAACTGAAATTTAGCCACAGAATTTAGGATTTATATATCAGAACTCTATATTTACATATTAGACTAGGGGGTGGGGGGTATTCTTTCCCTCTTGCTTAAATGCCATGTTTGAAAGTCATGTGCAAATTCACAGTTACAATCAGTTTACTCACAACCTAGGCTTATATGAGTTAGGTGCCAAAGCTGTAATTTAGCAAAAGTACAATATACCAAATTCTAGAAAAATGTTTGTTAAAATGCTGTTTTTTCTTAGAGATGATGGGAACCAGAATTTGTTACTTTGTGGGAAAAAAATGTAAGTGGGCAGTTTTCACAGGTCAAGGTTGAGGTCAATGGAAAGAACTGAGTGACTGAATCTGTACAGTGCTGGCAGCAGGAATAGAAAAGGGAAAAAGTATTGAAAAAAAAAAAGAGAATAGCTGCCAGTGGTACTTATCCTTCAACCTTCACAGCTGAAAAAAAAGTAGCTGATTTTATTTGTCTGACTATAGTTAGATGTAGGATTGGCATGTTTGCTTCACCTTTGCATAAATTGCTAACAGTATGGACAGGAGGTTCTCGAAAAGAACTGCATTTTAAAAAACAAACCAGTTTTCTCTTGCTAAGTAACAAGCAGAAGATGAACATAAAAAGAAAAACAAATACTTTGGGCTAATTTATCTATTCGTTCCTTCTGAGCTGCTGTTCAGTTTTACAACAAAACTTATATTTCTTGGGAAAAATCAAAAGTACAGTAATTTTTTCCACTGGCTGAATGAGCTAGATAAATGGTACTCAAGTAGTTGTTTGCAGAATCCAAGTAGTTTACTAAAGTCTCTTAATTAATTGGATGTTCACTTAAATAGTGAGGTTTCCTGTTTGTAGGCAGTGCTCTGTGACAAGAACATATATTTGATGCATAGATGATACATATGGTTTCAGAAGGCCCATATTTATTCAAGATCTATTTTTACTAAACAACTGTTTCAGATTAACAAACAACAGGAAATAAATGGAGGTGACAGAAAATAGACTTCAGATGAGAAGCATGATAGAAAAGATACAGCTGATTCCAGATCTGTCAAACATATATGCTGTTTCTTTTATCAATCAGTCTATTTACACTCAAATTTCCTAGCTAAGAGATGCTGTCTTCCCTTTTATTCCTTTTTTTTCTATCCTAATTTTCCTTTTCATTCCTTTTTAATAGGAAGAAAAATGCTTCTCTACAGAACTGCACTTTTGAAACTGATATTCCATGCTTTTCAAGAGTAATATTTCAAATTTTTTGTGTCACTTCCAAAAACCAGAACAGGAGACTGCAGGATGTAGCAAACATTGCAGATCTCCTTTACTTTCCCCCCAGATTATTTGACATACTGAATATCTATCTTTGGAGCAGCCAGTATTTAGATTATGAATTTAGAATTCCTTTAGGAGTGATTGAAAAAAAATGCTTATTATGATACTACTGCAAAAAAAAAAAAAAAAAAAAGAAGATATTTAAGTTCTATTCATGACTTGTTTCTTGTGGAAATTATAACTTATTGCAATATTTTTTCAATTCAAATAGGAAAAAAGCCCAAAGTGATTAAGGGAAAAAGTGTGTTTTAACTGACAGAAAATGGAAAGATGCTTTGCCTGAAAAGCAAAATTAGAGTTCTTCAATATTTATTCTGCTTCTTACTAATTATAAGGAAAACTTTAAAGGATTTTCCACTGACTTATATACGTGTATACTGCAAAGTGCAGGCATATGTTGTATATTAGATAGATACAGAATATGTATTTGCTTGAAAGGAAATAATTCTAGTTGCTCATCTTCAGCAAGCTATGTCTTTATCTAAAGTTAAATGTGAATACATGTACTGGAATGGAGATTTTCTTTCCCTCTAATGCTTTGAGCAAAAAGTAGGCTCATCTTTTTTTTTTTCTTTTTCTTTTTTTTCCCTTTTTTTTTCCTCCTCATTTTTATTGTTCTGTGTAAATGTAATTTGTTAATCCTGTGAAATTTGTCATAGATAAATTTGCTTGGATTATCTTGTCACCACCGTATCTGCATTCTTTTGTTCATTGCTTATTCATAATTTAACAGTCTGGCAGTGAGCCTTTTTGGGATGCTCACAAAAGATATATGACCTCTACCAGCTGCTACTATAACCTGCAGAATGCACAGCAAGACATTAGAAACGTGAGGATTCCTCTACTGATTAAAGTGCTCTTCATTTAAACAGTCTGTTCATAAGAATCTCAGGAATCTTTGTGGATAGCAGTCTTGATTTTTCTTTTCTCACAAAATTATTTCTAACATTTTCTTCTGAAGAGAAAACTAACATTGAATCTTAAGATGGTGATGCTTAGCTCTCAGATGGACTAATGGAAATTAAATCCCTCGTTATATATGCCTGTGTATACATAAGTGTGTGTGTGTATTTACAGATTTTCATATTTACAGATTTTCATATATAGAGACTGTCCCGGTCTCTATCTATGCATATATATATATATATATATGTATTTCCTGCAGTTTTACAGTGGGAGAAATTAGTGCCCATGTGTGCTATTTTAAAACTAACTCATCTATTAGGATATTTTTCAGCACATACTACTATGCAGTACTAATTTACAGAAGAGTTATCCATTTTAACCCTGCTTTAGCCCTAGTGTCTTACAGACCCCATTGTGTAAATACTCAACATTATACAGTACATGAAAGACATTAAATATAATGTTACTTGAAGTGTAACAACATTTTAGATTTTCATTATTCTACTGACTCAGTTTAGCATATAAATTTTTCCCTTTTTCACTTATTTTTTCTTCTTATCTGCAGATCAGCTTGTGAGTAATGGCTAGTTTTTACCTCCCCTTTGTGCTGGCACATGATTATAGTTCAAAATAATTCATTGCTAATCCATGCAGTATTGGTTCATCTCCATCACTTTGTTTTGTGATTAGAGCCTCGGGCCTGTAAGAACATCCTTCTGCACAGTTTTCTATCCTGATTTTCTTTGACTGCATCCCATTTTTTAAGTAGTTCTATCATTACTGTTCACCTACCAATCCTATTTAATTTTTGAAAATGTATCAGTTAAAAGAAATTAATATTTTGTGGAGTTATTTTTCCAGGGTTTATGAAAAATATTTGTTTTCTACTGCAGTAAGTCTCCAGGAGTGGTGTGTATAGATCTTGGTTCATCTCAGCTGATGATGGAAATCTGACTTGAGTTTCTCATTTTTCCTTAGCAGTCTGAATTTCCTCTCTACTTATTTACATTAGGTGCCTGAAGAAGTCCAGAATCTTAAAAAGAAACACTGTTGCTTTCTTGAAACAGACTACAATAGAGAAATTACTGTCTTGTCATTTTCAACACAACATTTTTAGCAGAGCTGGTGTAAAACAAAGCTGACAGAGGAACTTTTAAAATATATAGGGCACGATCCTACTATGATCACTCTGGTTGAAGTTAGTGTTTATTGGGTCAGATATGAACTGATGTGACATTAGAACTGGGCTTATGTGATATAACGATATTGTACTTTGATCAGATTTACATGGAATATTTCCAGATTTTGAAGAAAATCCATAATTTTATTTCATATCAAAAGATGCTAATTTTATGAGAAGGTCATCTAAAAGATTTTTCAAGACTTTGTTTCAGCATTGAGTAGTCCTGTGTTCCTTTTAATAATTACTTTCATCTCATTGTAGCTGTGTGTTTGAAAGTGTAGGTCAATAAGGATGATCACATTCAGAATTTCATGATCTGTGTAGTGGAACAAATTGAAAGCAAAGCCTGTATCAATCACTGTGAAGGGAGGGTTAATTGTTACTGCTTCTCAAGCCTCTGGACAGATAAACCAGTAATGAAATACTTATTGCTCTGATATGTGAATGGTTAAGGATGAAACAATGGAAACAGAAGCAGTCTTCAAAGATAACAAAAAACCAAACCAAACCAAACAAAAAAACCCCCCAAAACAAACAAAAACCAAACAAACAAAAAAAAAAAGGCAAAGAAAAATAATATTTTAGACTAAAGTAAGATACTGTATATGCTGTGTACGAACATTTTGAAAGTAATTTTGTTTTCATCTAACAGAGCCTTCTAGGAATGGTGTAAGACAGTAGAATGTATAAGGTTTCTAAAGCAGATATAAAACATGAATTTTACAGCTTTTATTATGCAAACAATTTAAAAGGTTTTACATTAAACATGGACCTTAGGTAAAAGTAACATTTCTACATTAAATGTTTTCTTTTCTTTTCTCTGTTTTAATTTGTGGTACCTTAAAGTGTTTATTTCTTTTCTTTCTTTAAAAACACAGCTGTATTTACTAAATCAAGTATGTTTTGTTTTCATGTGATGTTGTTTTAAAGCATTTTGCCTACAGCGAAGCAGGACCCTAAAAGAGTGTTTAAAGATAGAAGCAGAAAAATAAAAATAAAAACCAAATTACGATACTACAGTAAATATTTAACTATTTCTAGATTGTGAACTTAACATTTTAAACATCTGTTAGTTACTTATATGTTGAAATATATGCAAAAATATTTAGCCAAATTGAAGTCTTAGGCCCATGACAATCATCTCAACACAGTGGGTAGTTCTGAAAATTAATGAGAATGATAATACTGTAAAGACTGTTCCAGAGTTTGCCCAAATTCATTATCTAAGACTCTTGTTAAGAACATCTCAAAGAATTTTAACCAGGAAAATATATTAATGGTTCAAAAGCATTTTTCAAAATGGTGATTTATAAAAGTATAATAGAATTATATATGCAAGAGCTGTAGTTAGAAACACAACTAACACAGGAACAGCACATTATGAAGGAACATTTTCCAATAGCTAGAGTACTTGGCTTTGATTTTGTCTATAGGTGTCAAGGTTTCCTTAACAATTTATATTTTGAGATGAAGGAAATGAAAAAGTGTAGGCAACTTATAAAAAGAAAAAGATTTTTTTCTCATTGTTAGCTACTTAATGAGGCCTAGAGTTGCTTAAAAGCTAAGCAAAGTAATTAATAATTTTAGAACTTGTATAAACATCTTTTAGCACTTCGAAACATTGAAAAGCACTTTCAGGAGGAAGGGTGATGAGACACATCTTTAGATTTCTCTTCAGAATGTTAAGAATTTCCTGTTGCCTGTTTCCTGATGGGATTGACGCAGCTGTGTATCATATGGAATGAAAGAGGAACCAAGTGCCTGACTTTGTTTTATTCAAGTCTTCACTTAAGAAAATGTATGTGTTGATTTTAGCTCTTTTTTCAACACATCGCTGATATGAATGCTATACACAAAATTGTCCAAATGGGAGCTAATTATAATTAATTTATCTTTTTTCTAAGGGACAGAAAATGTTAATAAATAAAGTATATCAGTTAGAATGGTGGTGGGTTTTGTTTTTTTCCCTTTTTCTTTGCTGTGTGTGCAATGAAAAAGAGAGAGCTTGGAAGATTACTGTTATTTCCATTTGTATTTTCAGAAGTGGTTGGTGTATAGAAGTATCTGTGAGTATTTGCATGTACATGTGTCGTTGTTGGAAAACAAGTTAGTTTATAGAGTTTCTTACTTATTTTGGCTGTTGTGCAATCACACAGCCCATCTACAAAACATCTTTCATGGGAGATATGAATGCAAAATAGAGAGGAATAGGAGGATAAAAAAAAAAATCAGGCAGTAATTTTGTTCTAGCCTGTTCCACTTCATGGACCAATTCTTTGAAGACAATTCAGGGTGGGAAACTGTACTTGTTAAATTTTTTAGTAATTTCCTTCTCTGGCAAGAGAAAGCTTAGCAGAAGATAGCAAATGTGGTTAACTGATCTGGGAATGGGTCACAAAAAGCGATGCAGATCCATAGCAGTGGGGCCGCCCTTCCGCTTTGTCCCGGTTCCTGGTAGAGCCTCGGAAATGTGGTACTCACTTCCAGTTGGAATTCATAATAGCTCAGGTCAATATGATCTTCTTCTCAGAGGGCTGTATAAGGCAAATTCAGTTGCTAAATAAAAGCCCTGCAATACTGTGAGTAAAGCAGCTTCTTAGCATCCTGCTCCATGGTGCTGCTCCCTGTGCCACTGCAGCAGGAGCAGGCACAGCGCAGAGCGCGTGGCAGCGGTGGGCAGTGGTGCCAAGGGCGTGCTGAGAGGCAGAGCACAGGCACAAGTGACTGAGTGGGGTGATTGCACTGGATCATTTCTGAGACTGTCTCTCCAAGCAAGATAGGGACTTCTAAAGATCACTTTAATGATTGTAAATTGCACTTTAACTCTTAAGCTTTGATTCTCTCAGTCTGCCAGCCAGCTGTGAAAACACTTGACCATGTTCCTGTTCTTTTTGCCCTGTGACTTCTTAGCAAATGTCATCTTTCTGCTGCTTTTGGATACTTTGATCACTTCTTCAGCACATCCTTCGGAAGATCTTTCTCATTCATTACCCAGCTTTGTGTAGGAGTTGTGCAACATGCTGTCTCTCAACCGCCTTCTTTTTTCCCCCTTATTCTGCTCTTCATCTTTGCATAATCTTATGTGGAAAGACAATTTAAGTATCATCTCTTTGCAGATGATTCATAAGCTTATGGTATATCTATCTCAATGAAAATGTAGTCTTGCTTCTCTGTCATCTCCTTATTGCCTATCTTAGATTCCCTTAGTCAAAACAGATCTCCTAGAGTTCTTTACAAGCCCTCCATCTACTTTTCAAGTTAACACTGCTATATTGCCTGTTGGGAGAGGTCTGTAATTTGGCAGTCTCACTGATACAGACCTCTTCCTTGTAGCATAGTAGTTAAAAAGGCAAATAGATTATTTGGCATGAGTAGGAAAGAAATAGAAAAACAAACTGAAAACATGAATGCCAGTCCATAAATCCAGTGTGTGAAATCTATCTGTGGTGTGTATTTTTGTTTTCATTATTTCAAAAAGATACTGTAGTTTGAGATAAGAGCAGAAAGGCTGATGAGATAGATGAAAGGAGTTTTGTCAGAGGAAGTGTTAAAATAAAATACTTCCTCTTGGAAGAGATGACTGAGCAAGGCCTCAAGAAGGTCGCTGGGGAGCAACTATTCATGAACTTTAATATTATGAGAACAAGGAAACATTCTGTGAAATTCTCAGGAAGCAGTTTTAAAACATTTAACAGAAGCTGTAATTTTTTGGTTGTTCTTTTTTTGTTTTCATGGCTTTTCTATGTGCCTCCCTTCCATCCTACCATGCAGCATGCAATTGAATTGCTCAGTGGAATTCCTTGCCAAAGGGTGTTTTAGAGGTCAAAATATGAACAGGTTCAAAAATGCATCAGGCATTACTCTATTACATCTCTGAAGAGCTGTTAAGTGTGATGGTGATGATGCAACTCAACTTCAGGAAGTTTTTACACAGCTGACTGCTGGATGCTGACATGGAATATTATGGGAAGGGATGCTCTTTCTCTGCTGTATTGTTTTTTTTTACTGACCTAGTGTAACTTTTGCTCTAGTCTGAAGTTCTTTGCATTCAAACTGCATCAAAGTCTTGCAGGCTTTTTCTGCCTAACACTCCTGCTGTATGCTTTCCTGCCTACTCTTCAGTTAAATGCTCATCCTCACTACCATTGAGAAATATTTTTTCTCCAGTCCTATCTATCCAGAATTGTCTTACAGAGATGATTTTCAGAGTGACAGACTGTCACACTGTCATGTGTCTTTTATGTACCCCCTAACATCTCTTCTCTGGTGCATGAAATATTAGTATCTTCCCTTAAGTTTCAAGTCCTTCTTCACCCAGCTCCATCATACTATTTCTCTTTATCAAGGTTTTCCTTCAAGCTGTAACACCAGCTCTGTGTCCCATTTACTATTTTGCAAACATGCATTTGTTTTATACCTTATGCTTGGACTAGAATTCCTTTGTAACTTCACCTTTTAGATTCATCTTTCTTCCCAAGTTGATCCTTACTTGAAATGCCTACAAAAGCATCAGGCTACTTCTAACTAGATATCATTTCTTGTGATGCTAGCTGCTGTCATCTTACTGCTTCTAAATGTTTTCCTATCTCTTATTTGATACTTGCTTTCTAGGATTTTGGGGGCTCAGAGCAGGGGTTTTGTCCTGTGGCACTTGGTTACATAGTGGATGTGTTAGTACTACTGTTACTGCTGCTGAGTATTTTATCAGTGTGCTTGGTTAGTCTGGAGTGATGAGTTCCTGTAAGAAAAGTGATGTCTTTTAAATGTGTTAAGGTGTGAAAAGCTTTTATGAAATTCAGAGGAGATGGAACAAATTAATGACAGAGTAATCCACTGAATGTTACTAAATACATATGTATTTGAGGAAATACCTGGACTGAAAATAATTGGATGGAGAATCGGGGTGTGTGTTATATATGCTGTCACTTTTCTTATGTTGTTCCTTGCAGCCACTTTTGAGGATTGTTGGAGATGGGATACAGGAAACACTGGTCTGAGCCAGTACTCCTGTTCTTGCATTGTTGTGTAGAATGTTTCTGGAAGCTGTAGCAAGTTTCCTTGGTGATTCTCTCACTTAGAAAATTGTTGAAGAAAATGGTCTCAGTTAAATAGTTTTGGCTACTATAATTTTCAGTGCATTTCATGAATGGATATGAGATGTGTCACAGCTTAATTACCCTTCCTACCTAATGTGTTTTTATCTCATGTTGATATGATTAAGGAAGACCTTATTTGGACTGTATGGACAAGGCATCATAGCATACAATGCCTAGGAAAAACAAAAAAGAGTACCTGCTTTGAAGAGTTCATAGTTTTAATTGCTGTTTATTCTTCATTTGTTGGAAAGGGTTTTTCTCTAACACAGTTAATTTTACACTCCTATTTGAAGTTTTATTTTTTTTTATGATCAAGCAAAGTGCATATTAAACAGATTGAATTCAGCAAAATTAAATGCTTGGATATTATTTTTGCTTGGTGAAACCCCAATGGCATAAAATTAATTGCGGTGCTGACTTGAAAATTGCAATGCACATGTGTGAACTTCAGCATGTATTATACTTTTAGACCCGGATGCAGGCTATTTTATACATGATAAAAGTAAACAAAATCAACTAGTAGTGATAGGACATTAGTTTAAAGGACATGTAATCAAAATATGCATTGATCACTTTTGTCAAATGTATGCAATATCAGACCCATGTAATTTCTGTATGTCATTTTTTGAGAAATAACTGATTTGTAATAATTGTTTTCATAAATATCTAAGTTTGCATGTTACCAGAGATAAGTTATCATGTATGTAAGTTTAATTAATTGTATGCTCAAGTATTTGAAGTCATGTATTTCAGTTGTATCAATGTAGACTTGGCACTACTAGAAAGGCTTCAGGTTTATCTAGGTGGCTGCAGGTATGCAATTTGCTCTTCCTTGAGTTCTAGCTTGAAATAATTCCTCTTGTGTTGATTTGTTTAAGGAAAGGGAGGTGAAAGACAAATTGTGGAATGCTGTTCATCAGGAGGTTGGTTTCCATAACAGTATAGTAGTGGTCTGATAACCAAGTTTTTAATCAGGAGGAGAGATTTGGAGAGTTCCAGGAGGGGAAATTGAAAGTTGCATGGGCACATTTCCTGTCACCTTGAGAGGGAAAATGGTACTTGTATTCTAGAAAATCATTGTGTAGAGTAGACTTTTGTGGAAGATAACTACAGCTCAGAAACATACAGGAATGTGTTGGAAAGAGAGTGAAAGGAAGCTGGATTTCTTCCACAGCAAATTTGGAAGTGTAGGAAACAGTTTGATTTCTTTTTATGTTAGAACATCTATCACCAGTTTTGACCAGGGGCTGATTTTACTGTATGTCATGAGAGGCTTAGGCTATGACTTGCTTCAAATCACAAAACAGCTGAGGTTGGCAGGAACCTCTGGAGTTCATCCAGTCCAACCCCCACTGCTGAAGCAGAGTCATCTGCATCAGGTGTCCAGGTCTGTGTCAAATTAGGTTTTGAATATCTCCATGGATGAAGATTCTACAACTTGTAGAATCAGCTGACCAACTTGTAGTGTTTGACCACCTCATGGCAAAAGAGGTTTTCCTAATATTCAGTTGGAGTTGCCTGTATTGCAGCTTCTGTCTTCATCTCTTGTCCTAAAACAGTGAACATCTGCTAAGGGTCTGGCTCCATCTTCTTTGTAGCATTCCACTAGATAGCTGTAGACAGGAATGCCTTTATTTCACCTCCTGTGCTTATGGATGAACAAACCCTGTTCTCTCAGCCTCTCATAGTAGTGCAGTCCTCTTTGTGTCTTGATGGCTTTCTGCAGTTGTGGATGGATGGAATGTAGAAGCATAGAGATAGTGGTGAAGGTAATCTCACCCCTAAGGGGTTACAGCTGTGCTAATCATCAAGAATTAGGAACAGGCCTGCTCTTAATAGGCCACAGCTAGAGCCAATTAGAAGGGGTATTGTAATAGAGTAGGTTGGCTAGTGGGGAAGTTAGATGGAGTTTGTTGGCTGTGCTGTGAAGAAGGAGTCAGTGCTGCGAGGAGCTGCCCATGAGAAATCGCCAAGAAGGTATGAAACCTTTGCATTAAGATGGTGATATGCAGTGGCTTGCTCCACTAGGTTCCTGTATTTCTTGTCCTAGAGAGCCCAAAACTGGACTGGGTGCTCCTGGTGCGATGTGACAGGTGTTGGAAAGAGAGGGGCACCTACTGCATACATGCCAGTTAATACAGCTCAGTGTGCCATTGGCCTTCTTTGCTGCAAGGCTGCACACTAATGAGGCCCAGCACAGCTCTGAGATGTGATGTTTGGTGTGGAGTACACCAGCACTGAAATTTTAGAGCTGTCTAATATGAAACACTGATTTTTTTTTGCATGTTAGTTCTGTATAGTGAATGCAAACTTTGCAACGATAATGTTAAGGATGGGTCAGTAGCAGCAGTGATTCTGAGTGGCTGAACAAACCCTGATTAAAAGATAGACTACAGAAGATGGTCAGTTTTCAACTGTGATGAAATTTGTTATATGTGATATTAAATATTATGTAATTGAGTATGTTGCGTTTAAGGTACAATGACACAGTGGGAGTCTAGAAAAGAAAGTTTAAATCAGAGTCTTTTAAAATGCTGGGGATCATAATGATTATGTATTATGATTATAATAGGGATCATAATAGATAGATCATAAAATTATGGCTGTAGCAAAATCCATAGGTAGTGAGTATCAGTTATTTTCTAGAGGGAAAAAATCACAGGAAGGTACTAATCAGAAGGTTTTTTTATATCCAAAATTATGCAAAACTGTTTTTAGTTGCACTGTTCTGGGAACTGTGGGATTTTGTTTGTTCCTCTACTACTTAACATTGTGGACAGGATTAATGAGAAATGGAAGCATGCTACAGACATACTTTAGCATCAATGCTTCATGCTAAATTCAGTGTCTGCATATTTTTTTAATTGCTTATAAGTTGTGTCTTGGGCATCAAGAGGGCTCCTGCCACTTGGGATTTTTTTATGGTTACTACAAGTATATTCCTAAGGATTCTGGAAGAAACCAAGGAAGTCAGTTCTATATTGCAGATGATAGGTAATTTCAAATGTGAGAATTTTTTAGAGGTCCAGTGACACTGAATCTTTAAAAAGAAGTCCACTGGAAATGGAGATTTAACAGGAAGAAAATGGGATGAAAAGTTTGTTTCTACATAAGAAATGGGTGCATGAGAAAATTGCAAATAATTTTAAAAAACTCATAATAAGCTGAAGCTAGTGACATTTGGTTAGCTCTGTCTGATGTGTCTCTAAGAGATATGAGGTGCTTCATGAACAGAAAAACAAGATTAAATATTAAATTTTCCCTTAATTGTGCAGAAATGTTTTGTATCAAGTTGGCCACATAGAAATGAACACAATAAAGTCAAGTAGTTGGATAATTTTTAACAACTGCTGTGGACATTAAAAAAAGAGTTCCTGTGACCATTTACCACTTCAAAGCCTGATTTTTTAACCACTGTTACATGTCATGTTGATGCCTATTATTTCCTGGAAATAGAATTATTACAGGAAAGAAGATCTTGTTTTGTTGGAACATCAAGCTGCTGGAGAAATGCCTACTGTTCAAATGGGCAGCACACAGATTTAAACATTATTTTTTAAGGGGGGTATTTTGTTTCTGAAGTGAATCATAAAGGATTACACTGGGTGCAGAACATGTGAGACCATTATCCATATAATTAGGTGCTGTTTTACTCTGCAGTCAGATGATTTCACTGTTTGTTTCACATGTTAAAAGGCTTATATGTCTGGTGCTTGCTTCTGTCCTTACATTTGAAACACTGTGCTTGTTTGTGGGAAGGCAGAGGGCTAAAAAGAAATGAAGTTCTCTGGGAAAGCTGACCTCAGTAAAGAAGGAAATATCCTCATGTTCACTAAGGAGCTGGGCTTCGTTTGTGAAACAGAGTGTCCCAGATGGAATTTCTCAGGTGAAAAGTTACTGTCTAAGTAAAAGTACTGTGGAGTCTTACATAGTTGTACAGAGCTGTACAGCTTTTACTAGAAGGACCAGATGAGAAGGGCTGAAAATTTATCTCTGTAAGCTGATGGTTGGATTGAGGGCAGAAAGGGTCTTTTGATCTGCAGGAGGAAGAAAGGAGTGTTAGTTGGTGGGGGCAGCATTTTTCTGGAGATCTCTTTCACTTCCATTTGGAATTATTTGAGGCTGTATGTGGTGTGGACACTTCTTTCTTCTTCTCATGATCTCACGGGCCAAAATGTCCAAGGCATCCCAATGAAGGTGTATTTGGTGTGCAGTGAGAGCACACCTGTGTTGCAGGTCCAAGACCAGGGGCTGTCTGCCCATCCTTTGGTGATAAGATGGGGCTCTCCCTTTTCTTAAAGAGCCCAGGACATGGGCAGGGATGACATCCTATGTCCATTGAATGGTTTGGTGAACTGGATTGCTGTCCAAATCCTCTACGCTCTTTTAGTGAAGGAGAAGGCAGGAGGAAAGATCAGATTTGCCATGCTTTGTCACAGTAAGTATTCACGTGTAGAAAAAGTGGAAACAAGGATTTGTAAAGTGCTGTGTGCTTCTCCATCAAAGCAGGGGGATGGAAGAAGGTGGGGAAGGCTTTGCAGGCATTACTCCTGATAGGACAAAGTGCAAACAGGAGACCAAGCCTTGAACACGCACTGCTGTCCAGCTTTAAGCATCTTACTTTCACTTTGGAAGGTAAAATATACTATAATCAAAGTCTGAAATAAGCACCTTTAAAAAGATAAGAAAATTGGTATGCTTTCCTGCTTTTTATGACTTGATGCTTCTTGTGTTTTCCATGACTTTTAAATTAGAGGGTGGAGCCTGAACTCTCTTACAGGTAGACATTACAGGCCCAGCTCCTTGTTGGTAAACAGGTGTCATTGTGGTATGCAACATGAAACTACTTTTATTTAATTTGTAGAATTATTTCACAACAGAGTGAATTAAAATCATCATTCACCTCTGTAGATACCTGCTCTGGACTGCTATTTTTAACTGATTTCCTCAGTTGAGGACTAGTGATGGCTTTTTAAACCGAGACCCAATAGAATTAGT
>VYZP01023308.1:664-14785 GCA_013400635.1 Hypocryptadius cinnamomeus | reverse complement strand
AATTGTCCCCACGGTCATGCTGCACTGCTGGCTAAGCACAGTTCCTTTAATTCTTGCAAGTTGGGAGAGTCAGAGATGTTTTGCTTGGAGAAGGGAAGTCTTCAGGAAGATCTTAGAGCCCTTTCCAGTGCTTAAAAGGGCTCCTAAAAAGCAGAAGAGGGACTCTGGATAAGGGCATGCAGTGATAGGAGAAGGGGAATAGCCTTAAGCTGAAGGAGGGTAGGTTTAGATTGGATATTAGGAAGAAATTCTTCCCTGTGAGGGTGGTGAGGCCCTGGCACAGGTATCCCAGAGAAATTGTGGATGTTCCATCTCTGGAAGTGTCCTAGGCCAGGTTGGACAGGGCTTGGAGAAACCTGGGATAGTGGAAGATGTCCCTGCCCATAGCAGGGGGGTGGAACAAGATGCTTTTTAAGATCCCTTCCAACCAAAAAAATCCTTAAAGAACGTCCAGTTTTGGTTCCCTGCTATGGGCAGGGACACCATCCATGAGACCAGAGTGCTCCAAATCCTGTCCAATCTGGCCTTGAACACTTCCAGTGCAGGGGAACTTGGGAGAAATTACCCAGGCAAGAAACAACACTAATTCACTCCACTGTCCACGAATATAACACATTCCCAGTGATCCCAGATGTATTCCCAAAGTTGTAACTTCTCTGAAAGCAAGTGGATTTTGACAGTCACAAGCTTCTAGTAACAGAAAAGAAAATGGGAATGAGTTACTTGGGGAGTGTGTTAGAACTGTATAAACATGGGAACAATTACACCTCTCTATCTACTGTGAGCTCCTGTTACAAGCAAATATTTTTCTTGCGAAATATTTTTCTTGGTTCTGTTGTAATGACAGAAATTTGCTGTCCTGCAGGCAGGTGTATTCAGAAGGATTTATTTCCAGTAGGGATCCCAAAGATCAGCTTCCCAGAAACTTCTTAATAAGTTCCTCAGCTCTTTATTAAATAGGATTGATATTTTCCTGGGTTTATACTTTGCTGCCATCATCTGTGCTTTGCTCACACTGCATCCTGCTTCCCACGGCACAGACCAAATTCCTCTCCAAATTGTTTTCCCTACTGCTAGAGAGGACATTATTGATTTATCACCTTTCTAGGACAGCACTGTCACTAATTCCACAGGGGATGGGAGCACCACATCTGCTTTGGGCAGTGCCCACCCCACTGATGGGCAGGGCACAGATGGGATGGGAGCTGGGAGGATCCTTCAGAGCAGCTGTGAAAAATCCCCATGGACCACGTTTACCCACTGCCATCTCAATTATTCCACAGTGTGAATGTTTTTCTAGCACAAAATTTCGTGGAATAGCCCAGAGACAGCCAAAGTCAAACTCACTGCAAGGACAAGTCAAGGCAGGGCTTGTGGCTGTAAATTAATTGACTTCTGGCTGTTTCATTCATTAGTTCAGCCAGAGGATGTGCAGTGAGTAAGGCTTTGCTCTCTGTAGCACAGAAAGACTTCTCCCCGCTCTCTTCTAATGGTTTCCTCAATAAAAGCCAGTGATTCACCCAAGCCCAGAGTGGATTTTAACCATGTCACATCTGGGATGTAACATCAGAGCTAGGAGCAGCTGTCATTCAAGCAGTGACTCCTTGAACCCAAGGAGTGTCCAGCTCTGAGTTATTAATATCAGACCCGATGCCAAGCAGCACAGAAAAGATCAAATTTCCACAGGGATCAGCCCAAGAGCCTTTTCTGGGGAGAAAAATGAGAGGCCTCTTAAAAAAAAAGAGTACTAAAGAAGCATATGCTTAAACGAGCTGCTGAACTCAGTGCAGGACTTCAGAGCTAATCCAACGTTGTCCAAATAAAAGGGAGAACCAGGCACAGGGAGGAAAAAGCTGGATTCCCTTTTCCTTCAGCTGTTTCTTCCCAGTAATCAAAACTAAAACCAAAATCAGCCAAAACTTTAGCAATATAAACCACTTTGAAACGTCTCATTGGACAGCACAGCCATGGTACTGAGTCTGTGAGGAACCAGTTTTCATCCTCTCCCAGTTATTGTTGAGGAAAGTTCATGGATGGAGATTAATTCTGGGTAAATCTTTTATTTCTAGAGAAAACAAGGGAGAAAAAAAATAATCTGTGGTCAATTGTCCACTAAGCTCCTGCTGGGAGAAGAGTCCAAGGAAGGAAGAGAAAGGGAGAGGAAGAGGGAAAGGAAAAAAGGACAAGGAAGAGAAGGAGGAGCAGAAGGGAAAGGGGTAGGAAAGAGAAAAATGGGGAAGGGGAGGGGAAAAGGAAGGGGAAGAGGAAAGAGAGGGGAAAAGGAAAAAGGGAAAGGAGAAGGAAAAAAGGAAAGGAGGGGAAGGAGAAGGAGAAGGAGAAGGAGAAGGAGAAGGAGAAGGAGAAGGAGAAGGAGAAGGAGGGAAGAGAAAGGAGATGGCTCAGCAAAAGTGACAGGGTTTTGTTTCCTATTGCAACACATTTTCTTGTGAGAGACAAAAGGCTTGAGTCCTCTTCCCTCCCTCCCTCCCTCCCTCCCTCCCCCCCCCCAAGTCCTTCCCAACCAGGAATATTCCCCTTTCACTCCATTCTCTCAGTGCCTGATCCCAGTCACTGCCAAGGGCAAGTTCTCAGCTTTCACCTTCACTCAGTCCCTGGGAGGAGCTGGACTTTGCAGTCACAGCTTTTGCCACCCCATAGAAGTTCCTGACGGGGAGCTCGAGCTCATTGATTTCCAGAAAAGGCTTTTAGAAAAGAAAAATGAGGTGTCACTGTCTAGCAGGGAAGGGAGAAGCACTTCCTGACCCTCCTCTTACATTCATTTTCCAAGCTCAAATGCCACCTATCCAGCATCTTAAAAGTACCCTCAGGACCCACTAATTTAAGTAATGTGTGTCTGTAGTGTGACCTTGCAAGGAGATGAGGACTTAATGTCCCACTGTTGTGTTTGGAGGATGCAACTCCCCAGTACCTGCTTTTTTGCTCTGACACTGTTTAAATACGAAGCAATTATTTGTTATGAAAATTTGGTAACATTTTAATGCTCAAAAAAATAAATCCCATCTGTTTGGTTCTCCCCAAGAGGAAGAGGAAAAGATTCATTAATAGAAATACATGGCATTTCTATGGCAAAAATAACTTTATTTATGTAACTAAGGGAAATCACATGAAATTAAAGACAAAAATTCAGCAGGATAACATAAAAACCATCCTAGAATTCTATTTATAATTTGAATTGTGCCAGTGGGAATCCTGGGGTTGGAGCTGTTAGAAAGCAGTAGAAGAGCACCAGACATCATTTATCCCAGGAAGTCAAAGGTACAAGAAAGAGACATTTGAGTGCCCACAAGCTGTGGGCAATGGATGGATCAGGAAATCATGGAATCATGGAATGGTTTGATAGGAAGGGATCTAAAAAATCATCTCATTCCATTCCTGCGCCATGGGCAGAGACAATTTTCAGTATCCCAGGGTGCTCCAAGCCCTGTCCAGCCTGGCCTTGGACACTCCCAGGGATGGAGCAACCACAGCCTCTCTAGGCAACCTGTGCCAGGGCCTCACCACCCTCACAGGGAAGAATTTCTTCCCAATATCCCATCTATCTCTGCCCTCTGGCAGTTCGAAGCCATTCCCTGTGTCCTGTCCCTCCATGCCTTGTCCCAAGTCCCTCCCCAGCTCTCCTGGAGTCCCTTCAGACACTGAAAGGGGCTCTGAGGCCTCCCTGGAGCCTTCTCTTCTCCAGGCTGGACATTCCCAGCTCTCCCAGCCTGTCCCCACAGGCTTCAGCCCCCCGACAATCTTCATTTACCAAATTTACATCAGGTTGATTCTTTGTTCTCATCCACTCAGGGTTGTCCTCTGGAACCCAAACCCTGGAGGTCACACCTGAATTACCCCCTTTTTTTCTGAGTTTCCAAGTCAGTGCCTTGCCAGACTTTGGGCTCTGGCTCACTCGCAGTCTGCAGTAATTTAGTCACAAGAAAAAAAAGAAAATCTTTAGATTTTCTGTGAGATTAATCAACTGATTATTTGTCTCTGCCACTGGTCCTTAATCTTTAAACTGGGAAGAAAGAAAAGAACCAAATTAAAATCCAAGAATCCTAAATCATTCATGGGAGAGAAAGGCAGCGTTACAGGTTTGCAAGTGAAAAATCTCCCAAAATAATCGGCTTCAGCTCTCCTGCCATCAGCAACCCTGGCAGCCACGACCTTCAGAACCAGGCAGTGACCTTGTTAAACAGGACATGGTGACATTCCCCCTTTCCCAAGGGTCAATGACTCCCACAGGGAAACCCAGGATTTCTTCTTGACAAAGAGGGCAGAACCTTTCCACCTATTTTGCACACAGAATAATTATTTTGGTTATTTACTGTCACACATGAACAGGGAGTTTCACTCTTTTTAAAGCAGATTCCTCTCTTGGACCTCATCTCCTCTGATCCCTTGGCAAAACAACCTTTCCTGGGTTTTTCCTTTTCCCATGCTAGATTTAACCAGCTGGTGTGAACCCATTTGTCAGCCTCTCCTGTCTCCACTGCAATGTCTGAATGCAAATGAATAAATTATTCCAGTTCATTTCTCATGAAACTAGCAGGTACCTCTCAGAGAACATCGTGTACAAGAGTTAATCAAGAGAGGCAAGAAGAACAGAAAAAAAAAGAGAATTTTTTTTTCTTGAGGTCTGGACTCAGGGAGGTGACATGAGATCAACAGAGAAAGAATTCTGGAATGGTTTGGGTTGGAAGGGACCTAAAAATCATCCAATTCCACTCCCTGACACCTTCCACTATCCCAGGCTGCTCCAAGCCCCATCCAACCTGGCCTTGGACATTTTCAGGGATGGCGCAGCCACAGCTTCTCTGGGAAACTTGGGACAGGGCCTCCCCACCCTCTCAGGGAGGAATTTCTCCCCAGTTTTCCATCTAACTTTTTCCTCTTTCATTTTAAAACCATTCCCCTTGTCCTGTCTGTCTATGTAAAATATCCCAAGGAAAACTTGTTCAGAAGAAATAAACCATGATGTGGATGAGAACGAAACTGGCAACTTGGAAGTGATTTAGTTAAAAGTGGATCAGACTTTCTGATTACTGGGAAATTCCAGAACCTACTGGGTTTTTCCATTTTGAAATTGAACAGCCCCTGAAATGCTGAAAACTTCGAACAAAGGCACCAGAACAGAAAACTTCAGCTGAAAGCAAAGATTTGTTTCAGTGACATCAGAACACAGTGTTTTTCTTTCTGAGGTTTATTTCTCTGTTGTTGTTGGGTTTTTTTTTGGTTTTTTTTTTTTTTTGGTTCTTAAAATAAACTGTTCAGATAAAAGAATGGGATAAATTCCAAACAGGCAATTTCAGATGAAGGACTGAAACATTCTGTCCTTTTCAACATTGTACAGAAATTTTTCAATACCTGACATTTGTTGCTGAAAATGGTGTTCATTCTGTTGTTTGACTTTGACTGGAGCAGAATTTCACTTCATCCTGAAGTCTGCTGAAGATTCTCTGCACCACACTAAAAATATGATCTCACTCTAACCTCCCACCTCTTTTCTTTGCTTTCTAACACTTGACAGCTCCAAACTTTTGGAAAGTATTTGATGATCTAGGCTGGATGGGGCTCTGAGCAACCTGGTCTAGTAGAAGTTGTCTCTGCCAATGGCTGGGGTGTGAGACAAGATGATCTTTAAGCTCCCCTCCATCCTAAACCAGTCTATGATTTTATGATTGATACTGAAAAGACATTTTATTCATGGAGCACAGATCTCCACTGGTGTTTATCTGCCACTTCCCATCATGTCTGTGTACATCTAGACACTCCCTGATCTGCATCATCTGCCTGCTTTCATTGCTTGAAAAACCAAAATTAAATTAAACTAGAAAATTCCTTACCAAAAAGGGGTGGAGGGGAAAGTGTAGTACTTAAAAACAGGAGCCTTTGTGTTGTGAAGATAAAGCATCAAGGCTAAAATTACCTCTTTGTGATGGGGAGAGGATGCAGATTTAAAGAGGTGGTGAATGGAAATGCTGTATTTTCCTTAGGGGATACTCAGCAGGGGATGGTGATCCATAGATCTTCCTTTGGCACTGGAGAGAGGCTGTAATTTCCAAGCACAGAGCAGAGCTCAGGACATTTGCAAGGAGGTCCTGCCTTGTTCAGGGTCGTGTGTTGAGTTATGGCCCACCCAGCACCTCCTCCCACCCCATGTGCTGCCCACGAGGGCTGCAGAGACTCATGGAGGTCACCTGGGCCTCAGGAGTTTGTGTGGAGAGAGATTTTACACCAACCTGAGCTGTGGCAGCAGAGCTCAGCCCGGGTTTGGGCAGCAGGGCATTGTCCCAAGTCCCTGGGTGTGTTTTGCAGCCAAGGGGACAATCACCACTCCATCACAAGATGAAGCATTCTGGGCAAGCTGCTTGAAAGAGGGGAGGTTTAGATGGGCAATGAGGAAGAAATTTTTCCCTGTGACTGTGGGGACACCTTGGGCCAGGTTTCCCAGAGAAGCTGTGGCTGCCTCATCCCTGGAAATGTCCAAGCCCAGGCTGGACAGAGGTTGGAGCAACCTGGGATAGTGAAAGTTGTCCCTGCCCATGGAAAAGGGTTGGAACTGGGTGATCTTTAAAGGTCCCTTCCAACCCACACCAATTCAGGATTCTCTAGCACAGGAATCTTATTTGGGGTGAGATCCCCCCAGCCCTGACCACCTCTGGATTCTTCTTCACTGACTGTACTCAAAGGAGAACACCCAAATTAGATGACTCTGCTTATCACCCTCTCCCCTGATATCCGAGGTGCTCGCAGGGGCACGAGGAGCAAAACCTGGCTCCAAACTCCAGAATCGGAGGCTGACAAAGTGATCAGGTTCTTGACAAGTTGTATCAGTCCTTGCATCATTCACCAGATCCTCATGGGAATTGAAAGCTCAGCTGACTCCTGGTGGCAAATCCCAGAATCCCAAAACGGTTTGGGTTGCAAGAGACCTTTAAAGATCATCTCATTCCAAGCCTCTACCATGGGCCAACTTTCCATGAGACCAGGTCGCTCAGGGTCCCATGAGTTTTCTTTGCTTTCCTTGTTTTGTTTTCTTTTCCCAGCCTTCCAGCTTCCAAAGGGTCTGGTCCAGTGAAGGGAAGGAGAAAAAATTCCTCAGAGGGCTGGGACATGGTGGTGACAGTGACAACAGCACTGGCACCCATATCCTGCATTGAAACACCATATCCTATGACAATGGATAAAGGAGAACATGAATCCAGCACTGAATTTGAGCCTGTTTGATGCACACTTTGTCTCCATGGTGGAATTCCTGGAGTCCCCTGTTCAGGGAAGGAATTGGACTTTGATGATTCTTGTGGGTCCCTTCCAGCTCAGGATATTTCATGATTCTGTGATTCCATCAGCTGCTGGAAATGCAGAAAAACCTCTCTGAAGTGATATTGTGCAGTAATTGTTCATCTGGTTTAACCCTGCCAATTTCTCATGACCTGCAGTTAAATATTCCAGCACTTCGAGTTCATTACAGCTCTCCTACTAATTATATCTCCTTGCAGACCTCCTACCAGTTAAATCTCAGGAGCTGGAAGCACTCAAACTTGTAATTTTTTTTCCATCCTACCTTTCTTTGGATTTCCTCTGAAATTTTCTTTCTGCTTCTGTGCACAAGCCCTTAAAGTCATTCCCACGCTCTGAAGTCCGACTCCCACTTGCTGCCTCAACCAAGATTCAGAGTTTTCTCCTGTTGCTTTCTCCAGCAAATTCTAGTTTAACTCAGTGCTCAGATCAGTTTGTGACAGGCCTTGACAATTTTGAGGGAGAAGGGAAGGAAAAAGAAGAAAAGAAGAGAGGAGGGAAAAGAAAAGAAGTCTTGTAAAGATTAGTTTCTCAAGGGGGAACTAAAAACAAAAAAAAAAAAACCCTCACTCTGGAGGGAAAGTTTAATTAAAAAGAGCAGAGTTTTTAATTACCAGGGAAATCTACTTGAATGATTCATTTGCATAATCCCGAAGGCAGTGGGAGAACAGGCAGGAACAAGATAAGCTTTCTTTACAATCCTTCTCTTACTTTTCCCTATCTCTCCAAAAATGACTCTGATCCTTCACTGCTCCCCTCTCTCCTTCCCTGCTGCATTGTTCTTACATCTGATGGCACATTCTGGCCTCAGGCTACTCCTGCTTGTTTGGCTCTTCCTTTGTTCTGGGATGATCCATTTTGGTACAAATCCTGCACCTTTCCACTTTTTGGGGTTGTCCAGGGGTGATGAACCCATCCCTGCCTCCTTCTCCCGCAGTATTCAGACTCTGCTGAATTGGCTGAGCACCTGTGAGTGGAGAGTGCCACCACTTGGTGACACTCAGAGTGTGAGAACCGAGAGAAATTTGGCAGCGGAGGAGGTCGCCAGGAGGTCTGATCACCTCCAGCCAGCTTTGGATGTCAGCAAAGGAAGGACAATTAACCCAGCACAGCCAAAGCCACCACAAAGCCAAGTCCCCAAATGTCACACCCACACATCATTTAAATCCCTCAGGGTGTGGTGACTCAGCCACTTCCCTGGGCAGCCTGTTCCAGGGCTTGACAACCATTTTGGTGAAGCATTCTTTTCCAAATCATAGCAACATTTAGATTGGAAAGGCCCTCTAAGGTCATTGAATCCAACTGTTCCCCCAGCACAGCTGAGCCCACCACTCAGTAACTTCCCCAAGTGTCACATCTCCACATCTTTTAAATCCCTCCAGGTATGGTGACTCAGCCACTTCCTTGGGCAGCCTGGCAACCATTTTGGGAAGAAGTTTTTCCTAATAACCAATCCAAACCTCCCCTGGGGCAACCTGAGGCTGTTCCCTTTTGTCCCATCACTTGTTACCTGGGAGAAGGGTCAGACACATGGTCAGCCCTGCCCTGTCCAATCCTCCTCTGGAAGATGAAAATGAGGCTTGAAATGAGCTTTTATTGCCAAGTGTGACTGATTCACATGCTTTTTATCTATGTTATTGACTTGCTACCCGTTGAAAGGCTCATTCCTTTCTAACATGCTGGAATTCGAGGACAAAAGCTTCACACTCTGCCCTTCCACTGATAAAATGTCACCTTGTCCCTTCACACACACCTGGCCTGCACCCCTCTGATTTCAGGGTGTTGTGGTCCAGCAAATCAGCAGTTGGGAAAAGCCATTTTATATCCCAAGTGAGGAGGGATTGTCCTGTGGATGGAGCAATGTCTCCCTCATCCTCAAGGCACACAAGGAGCCCTGGCTATTTTTACCCGCCTGTAGAGAGCCAATTCCATTAAAAGAAGGATATCTGAGCTCTCCCCACTGTCGGAACCCAGGACATCCCTCTGGATGTCCTGGATGGCTTGTGCCCCTGGTAGGGGCTCAGAGACCCTGGCAGGAAGCCAAAGACACTTGGGAATTCGATCTCAACCCATGGAGCAAATTACCAACCTTATATGAAGAATTACAAGTCACAAAAGTTTAAGTAGCATAACAGTAGTTTTCACAGGGTGGAAGGTGAAGTTTTGAAGAATTTTACTATAGAGGTCTAGAAAGCAAGATGGAACAATTTGGGTGTTCCCTGTCCTTCTTCCTTCTTCTTCCTAGCCTCCATGTTCTTGGTGATGGTGGCACCTTGGGATTGGTGAGAGATAGAGAGTCACTGTCTAACGTAGGTTATAGGTATTGGAGCACAACTGTAAATATCGAATACGTAGATTATAGTATAAAAGACAACGCCGGCCCCAGGGGAGGGGAGTGTGCCTTGAACAGACCTGCTAGACAGAACTCTGTGGGTCTGAGAGAAAATATTTTAGATAATAGATAATAAACAATCTTGAGACCGAAAGCTGAGGACTTCTGATTCCTTTGACAGCTGGGTTGGAGGAAAAGAGACTTTTAACATATTCTCGGGATCACCCTGCCCAGAGGAGGTCCCGAGACCCACCTGGCCATGGTCACGTTCACCACAGCCCAGAGTTTGGGGGAGTGGAGAACCCCACGCTGCCCTCAGAGCTCCTCCAGACAAGCCTGGGTTTGAGTGGGAGCACAGAAATCAATATCCAGCCAGGAGAGGTGTTCAGCTCTCCTGGATCACAGCACTTTGCCCCTGCATGACCCCTTTTCTCCCTCAATGCCTGCTGAGCTGCCCCGTCCCTCCCCTGCTCTGGAAGCTTTGCAGGTTTTTCTTACAGCAGCATTTGAAAAGGTCTTTTGTTTGTGCTGCTTTTGAGCCTCAGAAGCGAGAAAATTGATGGGAACAGCGCGGTCGTCTGACCTTTCCAGACTTCCTGACATCCTTGGCGTGAACACATGTTTGGGATGCTGGCAACCAGGATGGGTCAGAAGACAACAACCTGTGTCTGGACCTGAAATGTGAGAGAGGAGAAAAACAGCCAGTTTAAGAAACACAGACAGGAGCAAATATAAGTCCCAAAATAAAGGAAATTTTAAAGATACAGAGAGGAGCAGGGAATATTGTTCAGGTGGATGCAGGGAGACCACGTGTGCCCAAATCAAGATGTCACCACCAAGCAATTTATCCCTCCAGCCCTCCCTGACCCACAGGATGGAGGTGTGGGGAGTGCCAGCTTGATGACTGTGTCTTTAGGCTGATGGATGGGATGTGGAGCACGGATTCTTCATGTTTAATTAAGCTGAGGGGGTGACAGGCACCACAGGAAACCTCCAGAAAATTGATTTTTCCTCACATATCCACCCACACAGGAACTGTGTTGTGTGCAGATGCCTGGAGAGTGTATTTTGGGGGATCTGCCTGTGTTTTGTCTGCTGAACTTAAAACCAGGCAAGGTTTATGGAAATACTTAATGCTTCTTTGAAAATTAATGTAGTATCTATATTTAAATTATATTTTGGGTCTATTTTAGGTTTTCCAGGGATGCTCCGTTCCTCAAAGTGTTCTGGGAGCAATGTGGTCTAGTGGAAGGTTCTCTGTCCATGACAGGGTGGAACAAAATGAGCTTTCAGGTCCCTTCCAACCCAAACTATTCTGTGATTGTATGATTTCATAATAAATTTTATATTAAATATGAATATTCACATTCCCAACCTTCACTCCCTCTTGAGACCATTCCTAATAACCAATCCCAGTTTGACCAGCATGGAAAAGGCAAAAAATGGGGAAAGAAGGGAAATTTCACCTGCCTGGAAAATATCAGCTGCCAGAAGTGCACTGCAATTGGAAAAGTATTTTAAGGACATCAGATCCTACACCCAAAAGCAGATGCTGGAAGTGAACTGGTGTTAATGACTGTGGAAAATCAGGGATGAGAATCCAGAGGGGAGTTGGGCAAGTTGTTAATGGTTTAGAGGCCACTGCCCATCCTCCCAAAGCCCCAGAGTTACAGCTTGGGTACAAGAGGTTTTGGTTCTCAGGTTTTTGGTTCTCCAAGGCCATTCCACAATCCTCCCAGTCCAGTATGATCCAAAATTCATGCAAATCTATCTCCCTGAGACTTCTTCTGTCTTGCCAGCTCTTCCTTTCTTTCTGTACTCCCTCCACCTCCATCCCATGGCAGCCTGCTCTGCCTCCCTGCAATGCAGACAAGACCTCTCCTCTCTCAGGTATTTCACCAAGCAACTCACACATTAAAGCCTTCAAACTTCTTTTCACAAAATCTCAGAATGGTTTAGGTTGGAAAGGACATGAAAAATCATCTCATTCCACCCCTCTGCCACGGGCAGGGACACCTTGCACTAGACCAGGTTGTTCCTGTTCAGCCTGGCCTGCAACACTTCCTGGGATGGCACAGCCACAGTTTCTTTGGCCAAAAAATTACATTTCCTGTTCTGGGTCAGTGAAGAGGATGAACAGGTACAAGGGATGAGGCAAACACCTCCTAAGGTGTATCCCATATATTCCATTTCCCTGGGAAACCAGTCTGGAAATGTCAGCCATGAGTGATGCTTTGTAATGAATTGAGTGAGTGGTTAAACATATGAATTGAAATAAAGCCATTTCAAGCAAGCCCCAACCAAGCTATTTCTTGGAGGCTCAGCACTCAGGAGTGCAGATTTTTGGATTTACTGATCTCTGGGCAGCTCCCTGTTCTGCCGCTCTTGACATCAAACCTCATCTCCAGTGCCCTGGAGATAAAAAATCTCTCCTGTTAAGTTAAATAGGAGATAATTCATTGGGCATGCCCTGGGGTGGCCCTTTCCCAGTCACGGGCCAGCTGTGCTCTTAACAAGCCCCTGCAGAAATTCCAGCAGCTGATCTGTGCTCTCTCACATCCTCCTGCACTCCACTGAGCTCAAACTGCAGCAGTTTAGCAGAGAAACATGGAATGGGTCAAAAAGGACCTTAAAGGTCATAAAAAATTCTCATCCATCCTCCACTGGGCAAAACACAACTGCAGTCACCTCCAAGAGTGCCCACAAATTTTGTGAACAGCTACCAGTTCAGGACAGTCAAATGCAAATATCCCAGCTTTATCCTGGGAGAATTGGGCAGGGAAGCCCAAAGGAAGATCTTTGCTTGTGTATAAAATAAAAAACTTGAGACAGCTAAATATCAGCTTTCATGGAATGAGGGGGAATTTCTAGACAGGAACTCAGCACTCCCTGCTCTTCACTCAGGATTTGGCTTTCCAGGAGTGTTTTCCTCATGGGGACAGGGAGCAGAGGAAGGGCCTCACCTCTCAGTGTTCACTCACTTGCTAAATCATGGGGATATGGAGTGGTTTGGATTGGGAGGGGCCTTAAAGGACATTTAGTTCCATAGCCTATTAAATAAATAAATAAAACTCATCAGTGTGCCACAGTTCAGGCAAAGAAGATCCATGGAAGTCTCAAGCTGATGTCATGTGGGACAGGAGAAATGAGATGGCAATTATCAGCTGGTGATGGCAATTATCAGTTTCTAAGCCCGAGAATCAATTCTACACAAAATAGTGGGGAAAAAACAGGAAAAAAAAAGAAGCTAAATGATGCAGTCAATAAAGAACCAGAGGGTCAGAACACAATTAATGTCAGTCAAAGTGCTTTATGGAAAGGAGCCTTGTCAAACCAGCCTGATTATGTTTCTGAGGAGATAAAACATTGGTGATACTGGGAACAGCCTCAGTGTGAGACTTTTCTAACGGGTTTGATTCATTTCCAACAGTCATATTAAAAGCAAAAAAAAAAAAAGTAAAATAAATATAAATATCAAATCAATTAAAAGATCGTCAAATAACACACCTCAGGAAGAATTTGTCAATGGAAAATTATCACTGATGCAGGTTCTGCAAGAAGTTTTCAGCATCATTGTCAGTGATTTGGGAAGAAGAATAAAATCACTGCTGACAGCATTTGTAAAAGATGATGATTGCCTCTCAGTAGGGCAGAGAGATTTTACGGAGAGAATTGGAATTTTGGGGGAAACTGGACCAAGATGAGTCAGGTCATCCCACCTGAATGCAAAATTTTGTATTCAGAACCAAGAAATGAGGCTCAATTTATTCAAATTCCTTCCAGTTCCTGAAGGGAGCTGACAAGGAAGATGTGGAGAGACCATTTACTGGAGTGTGGATTGACAGGACAAGGGGGAATGGCTTCAAACTGACTGAGTGTGGATTTAGATTGGATATCAGAAAGAAATTCAGGGTGGTGAGGCCCTGGCACCGGTTGTCCAGAGAAGTTGTGGCTGCTCCATCCCTGGAAGTGTCCAAAGCCAGGTTGGACAGGGCTTGGAGCAACCTGGGGTAGTGGAAGGTGTCCCTACCCATGGCAGGGAATTGGAACAAGATGATCTTGAAGGTCTTTTCCAACCCAAACCATTCCATGATTCTCCCAAAACCAAAGATAATTAGAGAAATTTTCATGAAGAGAAGTCAATAAAACGCAGAATCGAAATATTATCTGTGGATTTTTCTAGGAAAACTCTGCTTCCTCTGCTTGTTTCTCCTCATGGCACAAAACTCACATTTAAACTTGCGAGGGACCACATCTCAACTCCCCAAGGACTCTTATTGTCCAAATCTCTGCCATCACCTTCCTTTCTATTTTTTATCCCAAAGCAGACGCTCAGGACACTTTTCTGCGTGGGTTCTTTCACTCCAGGGCACTTTGCTGTGTGGATTCCGTCATTTCATCACAAACTAAAGTTGTTACTTCACAGAAGGTCCACGTGTGACTTATCTTCCAAAGTTCAGGGTGAAGAAATAAAGTGCACAGGGCTC